>PVIR01009212.1:0-53985 GCA_004026965.1 Petromus typicus | reverse complement strand
GTCCCAGGAAATGCTCCAGCCCACCTCTTCTGTTTTTACCCCTATGTGTTGCTACTTTGTATTTGCTCCATAATAAAAGAGCTGTTGGAAGACAGCTCGGGGGTTCAGTCCTCTGAGGCTGTTCTCCCTGCTGGATCTCATCCCTGAGTGCCTCGTTTCCTTCTGCGACCCCGGACATACATCGGACTTACACCGACAAAACTGGGCCCCTTCTTTGGGAAAGACCATGAGGGAATCGGTTCCCTGTGATTTATTTCACCATGTGCTTAGTCTTTCAGGCACTCAGAGGTTACTGAGATCAGGAGGACCCCGGCTACTGCTCAATTTAGTGCCAGACTATGGCATAATCCACATGATTCTAGTCTTATAGGTATGTAGAATGCAAGAGTGATGGGGTAATGGAGACTTCCAGTCAGATTTCAAAAGAAATTCTGGGGGACAGGCTGGGTCCCTTAAAGACTAGTGTGTGAGGTAGACAAAGTTTAGCTGAAAGAGCAATGAACATGTCAGGAAGTTGGAGCAATGTGAAATATCTCCTGAGGAAAGCAAAAGACAGTGAGTACAGTCAACCCAATCCCTTGTTGTATTATAAAAAGTCACAAGGCAAGGCCACACAAGCACTTTGGTGTCAACATCTAACCACAACAAGTGCTCGATGCTTGACATGGAGATACAACATTTAATGTTTCCATATCAGAGTTCAGTCTTTGCTTCATCCTTTCTATCCTTCTATGTCTCCCTTTTAGAATGGGAATATTTACTATGTCCTTACATATTAGAAATATTTTACTTTCTTTTGGTTTTTACAGGGGTTCAGAGCTAAGAGTTTTTATGAATCTCATCAAGACTTGAACTTTTCAAAAATACTGTAACTGGCAAGATCTTCACAACTCTTATTTTTAAACGAGATGGACATGAGCCTTTGGAGGAAGAGGAGCAAAATATTATGGCTTGAATCTATAATATCCTTCAGACGCCTTATATGTCTAAAGGTCAATTGGATTATGGGGTGCTACACACTTCAGTGGATTCCCTGAGAAGTCACAGTTTACCTATCATTAGGAGTTGAGGCTTGGTTAGAGGCAGGCCACTGGGCATGACAAAAAAGGGTGTATCCTAGATCCTGGCTGCCCTTTTCCTCTCTCTATTTGCTGCTGTGAGCACCTTTCCTCCACCAGACCCTTCTACTACCCTATTTCTGCTTTATAGACAGGCTGCCATGGACTGAATCACTGAACACGTGAGTCAAAACAAATCTCTCCTTAGGTTGTGGGTGCCAAGCATTTGCTTCCAGCACTAGCAATACAATAAACATGTTTGATTAGTATTTTCATTAATACAAACATCATCTCTGGGCTCAATAAACACATTTTAAAAGTTAAAGTTATCTAACCGCAACAGGCATTTAGGTTCAAACATCCTTAGAGATGATCACTCCAACTATAAAGTAACGCAGTTTATACGAGAATAGAATAAGATTTCCCAAAAGTGCTAGAAACAAGAATGCTTTTAATGTTCCACTAACAAAGGACAGTGTGGCAAACAAGGAGCTATTTTGAAAGCAAATTCAGAGGGCTCATCACAGCTCTGTGTACATTCCAAAAGAATCCTATAGGAATATTTTATCTAATCTAGCTTGGCTTAAGTATATTTTAATACAAAACATTTTAAAAAATCTTTTTCTTTTCAATGAACATCAACTAATGTCTCATAGAAGCATAACTGACATATCTGAAGTATTTAATGACAGAAGGCAAAGAATAATTAGACAGATGCTTAGTTAGAATAACATGAAACTAGTCCATGCAACATGACGAGGGCAGAAGGATATGGTTTTAAATTGAAATCTTAAACATTGAGTTTGATCAATCTCCAGACTTGCTGTAATTTATCTGATGGTTTTGCTTACATTTGATGGACTTGAATTATCCTGCCATGATGTAAGTCATTTAAAAATATTTTTTGTGTCATGTGTTCCTACTCTCATAACCATTTCACTATGTGGAAAAGAAAATTCCCTTCTGAGTGGATTTTTTTAAAATTTGAAAGTTTAGTCCTAACTTCAAAGATAAAAATCAATATTTAAATCTAAAAAGAAATTTTAAGAAACAAATTAATGAAAATAAGTAAGAACTAAAGTAACAGAAGTTTTCACTAACTGTTTAAAAATCTCTTAAGTCAGATTAAAAAAATAAATAGCAAAGATTTATTAATTTGGTTTCCTCCAATAATGATCACCAGTTCTAGGAGTTCAAACATGTACTTAAATGACTTGAGATTTTCTTTCTATAATTTCAAAATGTAATATTCTTTGAAATAGATACATATGCATAAATCTAGAAAGAATAATCTCTGATGGAATGAAAGACACTAAAAACAATTATTAGAAATGTATAAAGCCTCTGAAGAGTGGTTAAAGTAATAAAACTTCTATGAGAAATTTCTCAACTTATCTTTTCATATCACAGTGTCTGAATATGTGGTCTCATTAGATATTTCCAAAAGAAAAGAATTAACCTTTTAAGAAAGAGGAAAAAGAAAACATAAATGTAAACTTTGGGCAAGAGAAAGCAAAATAAGAATTTGATCATAGTGTTGTTGGCCAAAAGAAAAGTGAAAATAAACAGAATTATTCAAATGTGCAAAACAAATGACAGATTTTATGAGCAATAAACCTGTTGTTTTTCTTTTTGCTGTTTTTCTTGAAAGACGAGGAACTCCTTTCAGGGTGTCTGAGTCCAGGGCAAGTAAACGAGTCACATCCTGATACAAAACATTTAGAAATGGGAAGGAAGAAGTAGTTGGGTATCCTAGCCAGCAAAGGGTCTGGTGTGTATATGTTCACTGAATTTGTACACAAGTGGTAATGGCATACTTCTTGTTATCTACTACATAAACTTGATCGAGGATATGTAACAAGTGATTAAGTCTATTACAATATAGAACTTGGTTCTCCAAACAGGACAGGGTTCTTCAATAGCTGAGAAGTCAGTCTTTCTTATCTTCACTCTTTACCACCTTCAAACACAGCTCTGCTCTGTCATACAACTACTTTCTTTCTTTCTTTTTTTAGGTTTTTTGAGACAGGATCTCGCTTTGTGGTTCAGGCTGGCCCTGAGCTCAGCCTCAAACTCATATCACAGCACTCCTCCTGCCTCTGCCTCCCAAGTGCTGGGATTACAGGCGTGAGCCACCTCGCCCAGCACTGTGTTATGTGGTACTGGTTGCTGCTGGGCATGAGTCTCCATGCCCAGTATTGTATGTGGTTACCGGGGATTGAACCCGGGTCCTTGAGCTTGCAAGACAGGCGCCGGAACCACTGAGCTAAATCCCCGGCCCCATACCACTACTTTCAATGGTGCCATTCACAATGAGATATATTTTATTTCCTTTTTCTAGTTACACAAGAGAATCTTTTCACAGGTTTCTCTGCAGTTAGTTACAAGATATGCTTTTGTGCTATGGCTAAACAAAGACAATTTACAACTTCTTGGTCTGGCCAGCTCCCCTCGATCATTAGTCTCCATGTTCCTTTCTGCTGTAATTTAGGAGGCCATGTGTTTAAGACACCATTCCAGAAGGAAAGGTCACAGATCTGTCCAGGAAAATCTCCCCAGAAAAGAAGACTTAGTTTGTGCCTACATGGTAATTGCTGCAAACACTAGAGCCAAATATGTGGTTTGCCTTATGCAGTTAAAAGATATAAAACAGATATAACATCTGTAAAATTCTAGACAAGTATATTGTTATTGTTTTTGGAGTAACTGCTAATCAATGACCAGAGATACCAGCTAGAAACAAGTACTTTTTAGATGACTACAAAAGCCCGATACCATCAAAAGTTTTCCTTATCTCTCAGTTCTATTTTTACCTCATGAAGAGACAGCATGGCAAGCTGGAGGTCATGTTCTTCTAGTTAGATCACGGATGATTTAATATACCTAGTAAACTCCCCGCTAGGCTGCACCTAAGGTTAGAACTCCGAAATCATGGAAGATTTAATGGCTTAGGTAATTTTTTTAATCTGGTAATATGTGCAAGATGGATGATGAATAATACTGAGTTATAATATATGGTGTCAATGCTAAATCTGAAGTTCCTAAAAATTTGTGAGAAACAATTAGCCAAGGGCACCCCTGACTTACTAGAGTAGCAATGTATCTCTGATTCCCAAGGCACTCATTTCAACAGTCAAGCCATACGCTAAATCTTCAATTTCTGCAAACTTTACTTCTGGCTCAGTCTAATGGGAACATGATCTTAAGTAGTATCTCACATTTCTCTGTGGCTCTGAAACTTTGTGAGTCAATAACAACAATAAAAATACTTGCCCTTTTATGCAGCACTCATTGTGTCAGTCTTGTTAGTTTTCGTGTCAATAAAAAGAAAAATCAGGACTCCGTATGAAGACAGAACAGTTACTTTTTAGCAGTCAAGGTGAAGGCAGACGGAACCACAGGAGAAAAGGCAAACAGACAGGGTACTCTTCTTGGAATTGGAAAAATCTAGAAATCTGACGTTAGCTAAATCATTTAGTGTCTTCAAACTGCAATTTCCTCATCTGTGAAATGAAGGAAAGGATATCTTCACTTTGGCTCTCTCTCTCTCTCTGAATTACTGGAAAATAAAACAGATGAATGCAGTAAAATGAAACGTATTGAGCTCATGAAAAATAAAGACAAGAGCACATCATTTTAAGTGTACTGTATCCTCCACATTACTGTAAATTTTCAAAGATGAAGATAACATTTTGAAGAACTACGTAAACCTGTATTTCTCTTGGAAACAAAATAAAGGCTCATTTACCATGCCTGCATCAGAGAAAGAGTTGGGGGTTATAAGGTTCAGAGGTAGACAGAAGGTGGCTCTGGCTCAGTGGCACAGTGCTTCCGTAGTGTGTGCTACGCCCTAGGTTCAATCCTTGCTTTGAAAAATATAGTCAACAACCATACCACGCTGAATATACCAGATCTCAGCTGAAATAAATAAGTAAAATAAAATAACACAGAAAAGAGAGTTACCAAGTCACAAGCTATTTTATAATTTTACTTGAAAAGGACAAAAGATCCAGTTCTTTCCACTCTTCTGAGATTCTACCACTGGAATTTTTTTTTTTTTTTTAGTAACTGTCTTCTTTAAAAATATGATTTATACTTTGAAGTTCTGTTATTGCTTAGTTTGTTACATACAAAGTATATCCAATCTTTTCAATTCACTGGTGAAACCGATAGAAGAAACAAATTGAGAACCAATTATACATGGCTAAAATTAAACTCACTTGAGAAGGCAAAAGAATGTGATGACCAAAATTCTGTACAAGACAAACGAACTTATGAATATATTTAACTTAAAGGTAGTAAAATGAACAAAGAGTACTATGGTTTTCTGGAAGGTGTCCTGTATTTCTCTGCTTTAATGAGAGACTTGTCCTTACAAGAGCTCTATACAACAGGACATGACAAAATGAATTATGTTAAACTCCATGATTCTTTAACACCAAAATGGCCTTATTCCTCTTCATTCTTCTCTGTAATGTCATCTTTGTCATAGTCCAAGTAGGGGGCAACAGCATTTTACAACTGCTTAGAGATAATTGGAGATCAGTGAATAATTCATGATTTTTCCAGTTTCTCATATAAAAACTATGTAATTGGACCCACTGATCTCTAAGTTTCCTCCTTTTCAGCTACAGTTCTTTGATTTGAAACCATGTTATTTGAATACTACTTATTCTCCAAAACAATTATTTTCAACTGGAGATAATATTTATTTATTTTCCTCAACATAACTCCTCAGTAATAAAATGTCCCCCATGGACATTTTAGAACCATACTCATCCTAAAGCATTGTTTTTCTAAATTGTGTTAGAGCTAGGTATTAAACTTGGAGCTTTGTACTTGTTAACAAGCACTCTTCCAGCGGGCTTTAACCTAGCTCCTCATCTTAAAGCATTTATAAATTAATAGCCTAACTATGCATTACTTCCTTCCATAATGATGGAGAAATATTTCTTATTTTATGAAATTTTTCCTTATTACTTTGTCTGTATTTTTATCCTTTGATCATTTGATATTGCATAATTTTTTAAAAAATCAAAAGAAGTGTGCACCCAGTCTACTGTCAGTTATTACTGATTATAAAAATACATGAAGGCATTTTGGAGAAGTTCTAGGTAAGTCTTTTACCTTGATTGTTGCTACTTATGGACAGGAAGCAAATGGAATTCAGTCTCTATGACAGAAACTTTACAATGAGAGCTGAAGATCAAGCCCTTAAATATCCAACTGTTCATACTAACAAAGGGATGAAAATTAGTGTGAATCAGATGCCTGTCAGTGTATCACATTGATTCACATAAACATAACTTTTAAGAAGCTACTTTTTTTTCAGAATTGCTAATCATGCAAAGGAAATAAGGACTATTTCTATCCAAGATAACATAATCATTAAATTCTCACTTGTCTAGATTGCAGATAGGGTGCATGTGTGTAAGTGTGTGTGTTTGTGTGTATGTGTGTGTGTATGCATGCACACACATACACTCAAAAAACTTGAAAACAAATGGTCTACCTTACTACCTTCTATGAATTCTTGAGAATGTCAACCCAAAGGTCCCTACTGAGCAGGTAGATATCATTTTCCTGGTTTTCCAAATTACCAAATAATGTGTGCAACTGACTAGATAATCACATTTTAAAAAATCATAATATATTAACTTTTTATTAATACCACCGAAAATCTCACAGTAACATTTTGCAAGAAATAGCATGGATACTACAAATGTAAATAAAGAATTTACAAAATAAGACAGTAGAGTATTTGAGGTAGAAAAATTAGAGATCTAAACTTCGAAAATTTTAACTCAAGATTTTTTTCTACAGCTGAGATTTTTTATCTACCATCTAGATATACATACAAAAATAATACTAAAAGTCTATAGACTTGGACTTCAGGATTTAAATGCTGGATCCAAATGACAGCAAGGTCTGACTCAGTCAATGGACTTGCTTACACAGGTTTTTCTTTACATTATATACAGTCTTTTAGCTCGTTTTTTAGATGATTGAGATCCAAAATTTGTGCAAAAACAAAATACCTCTCGCTCATGTCAATGTACTACAAACTGATGTCATATACTTTGCTGGAGACAGTAGTCTGAAGGAGAAACTTTGGTATGGTTAAAGTGAACAATTCACTTCAAACACACACAAACCGCATGCACATACACAGAAAATGTCCCTTTGTGCCAAAGTCTTTCCCTTTTCATACAAAAATTACTTTTGCTACCTCGTTCAAGGGCAAAGAAATCTCCTTAAGTCCTGATTTCATGAAACAGATATAGAGAATTCTTAAAATGGAAAATTCCTCATCAAATATTCAGAAAATTAGAAATATTCAAAAAAGTATAAGTACTCTAATGGAAAAACCCAACAAACAGAAATTTAAGAGGAACAAGATTGCAATCTGAGAAAAATAAAGGATTTCTACATAAAAGACAAATGAGTGCAATAAAAATAAAAGTAAAAAGAAAAAAATAAGAACCACAGAAATACTCAGAAAAACAATGTTAAAACAACTGATTTTTATATATTACAAAAATTTTCATAAAATATATCACAAAGGAAAGCACATTTTTTCCCAAATTATCCTACTTATATCTGCTCATTCCTAAACAGGGGGAAAGAGCAATTGTCTTCCAACAAATGGGCTATACCTATTATTAGCTTCACTCCTTAGAATCTTATATAAAATTTGTATGGCTCTAAAAGACAACAAGTGTTTATCTTTTGGGTATCTTTCCCTAGGTCATGCTTACTTAAGTTAACTGTCCTTAGCTAACACTTAAACAAAAATAAATGCAAATATACTATGTGTCATACCCATAAATTCAGAGAACTAAGAGTTAGAATACTTCAAACTAGACAATAATGTTAAACTTTACTGAATGAAGACAACTACTTTCCAGTTTAGCAGGTGATGGACTTCTCAGTTTGAGTGGGGCAGGAGTCACAAAAGCACAAACACAGCAATCCTTCCTGGGTTCTAATGCAGGGACAACGTGAATATTGCACTGCACCGTGTAAAAATAGCCTTAGTCCTGGCACTCACAGGTCTGGTTGGCGGTGTGTTAAACAGTATTATTTTGCTCTGATGGTTCACCTTTGAGCCAAAAAGCTCTCATATGCATTATTCCATTAACCTCGCAGCATTGTTATGGGAAATGTATTTAGTTTTTGAGATGACATTGAAATATATCTGTAAAAAAACACTTCAAGTCTCTACAAGGTTCTCATCTCTTCAGACAACACACTACCTTTTAAAAACCAATAGTGTTTTCTCTTATATTGTCACATCTCAGAACTATAGAAGCTAATAAATTTTAGCATGAGATTTCAAGGATACACTCTTCCTAAATTACACTGCCCTCATATTCATCCTGCCTTCTTTTTTTTTTTTTTTTTTTTTTTTTTTTTTTTTTTTTTTTTTTTTTTTTTTTTTTTTTTTAGGTTTTTTGAGACAGGGTCTCGCTTTGTGGTTCAGGCTGGCCCTGAGCTCAGCCTCCAGCTCACATCACAGCAATCCTCCTGCCTCTGCCTCCCAAGTGCTGGGATTACAGGCGTGAGCCACCACTCCCGGCACTGTGGTATGTGGTACTGGTTGCTGCTGGGCATGAGTCTCCATGCCCAGTATGGTATGTGGTTATCGGATATCGAACCCGGGTCCTTGTGCTTGCAGGCCAGGCACCGGAACCACTGAGCTAACTCCCCGGCCCTCATCCTGCCTTCTTTGAGCAACAGCATTATTTCCATTCTTTATAAAAGCACTGGGCTTATGGATTTTGTTCAGATTTAGAGTGGAGCCTACGTACATCAATTAATGGAGCATAAAAATAGTAATGACCAGTTGATTGAGTTAATTCATGTGTTTTTTAAGAAGTTGCTTTCAAGCCTTCCAATAGGTTCAAATGTCCAGAAATAACAGTTAAGCTTGATATACTTTATCTGCAGCATTTGTTCTAGAATATTATCCACACAGCAGCCTCATATTTCATGAGCAACATTCATACATTGAAGAAATTTTCTGATGTTGTATGTAACAAAGAAGATACAAGAAAGAATTCACTCCGACTGTGATAAAACCTAAGTAAACAGGTAACTTTAGGATAGCCAATGCAGCACAGTAGATGGAAAACGTAAATAGGAATAAATATTCAAGTAAATGAAGTCAGACTTCAGACAAGCAAAAAGATAACGATATTTAAGAACATGCCACCTCGGTATACAAACAAAAAGAACTGGAGAATAATATAACAACTTCTGGCATGCAAAGTTTATAGAAACAAGTGTGAACAGATACTTCACCACTAAAGATGGGAGGAAAATCACTGCATATATCATGTATTTCAAATACTTATCTAGACTCTCCTAAGTGACAGGCCCAATCTCAGCATCAGGACAGCAGTCCAGGCCTGCCCTTAAGGAGCTTGCATTTACGGGTGATCCACATCAGCCACATACAGCACACGATGGAAAACACACCGAGTTCTCATGTAGTCTCAGACAGAATACGTTTTTGACAACGATCCATGAGACCAACAGCACAAGGTTTCTCCTCAGAATCAGTGTTTACCTTTTGATGTAGTAGGGAAAAATAAAAAAAATTCAATGCCCAAATGTAGGCTTTGCTTAGCAGATACCTAATTCCTATTTTTGTAATATCGATCTAAATGGCACTCATGTGGTTTTTTCCCACAAGAAACTTTCTTTTCTTACAATAGAAACTAGCTGAAGTGGCAAAGGTGAACATATTTTCATCAAAAGCGGACTCTCATTCCAACTGCCCAAAACAGACCCAATTTACATCCTTCTGAATGGTTTTTAAACTGAGTAATTTAAGAAAGTAACAAAAAAATAGCTCATTAATCTTGCACTGCACGTTATAATTTAACTCCAGGTTTAGCATAGAAAAATATTATTTGCATTAATTTACAATATGCTGTACAGCTGCATATATTACAAACCAAGACATTTTGGAACTAATGGCTGGGCTGACAGGATAAATCTACAGAGCATTAACCAACGGAACCTCAACAGAATCTGATTCTCACATCATATTGGTCTTGGAATAAATATATGCTTTATTCAACATGTAATGTTATTCCAAACAGCAAATATTCCCTTCTCTATTCAGGAGTTGTGATCATAAAACTGTCAGCCAAACATCCCTATACTGATAACTCAGATAAAAATAAAGCCCTGCATTAAATATCCAGGTGATATTATGTCATTTAACCAATCTGCTAACCCTAGAATAATGGCATGCTCAGTGTCATCAGGAAGAATCTTTGTAAACTCACTCCAGTGCACTGAGTTATATTTTGCAGGGCTTTAATTATTGTCTCTGGGGTTCAAAAATAAAGGGTACAGACTCACTTCTTACTACACCTATATGGACCTAAGCAAGGAACTTTGTGTCACTGAATCTTGCCTTCCTACTTTATAAAGTGGAAATTACAATACAACCCAAGTTCTATGGTATTATAGTTAACATCTAGCTGTCCTCCCAAAGCCTCATGTGATGATGGGGGGAACTTTTCAGAGGTGGTTGACGCTGAGATTGAAGGTGGATGATTACTCAACCAGCCCTCTGACTGATTATGGAGAGCTCTGAGTGTGGAGAATAGGAAGACCCACCCTGGACACATGGGCTGCCTGGCTGAAAGGTGTGCAGCCTCGATAGAATATAAGCAACAGAGAGAGGGCTGCTATTGCCACTTCAGTTTGTTTTCTTGATGCTTCATTGCTTTGCTATCTTCCTGCCTTCTGCTCTCCATGAGCTTTGTCATGCCCCTGTGCTACACCACCCTGCACTGAAGTCAGACAACTACGAGCTGAAATCTCTACAAACTGTGAGCTAAATAAACCTTTCCTCCTGGAAGTTGGGCATTGGATACTTTGTCTCAGCAATGAGGAAAATGAGTAAGACGTGGTTTTTAAAATGTGAGGCCTGGTGAAGTGACAGCTTTGGTGTTTCAAATATATAAGCTATATATATAAAAGGTGTAACATAGCTTCGGAGGCCTTCTTCAGACCTCTATTTTCTTCTCACTTTAATAAGTCTTAATATTACTCCTTCTAGGTACTAATGACCTCCCTCACCTTTTGGCATCTATTTGCTCAAAAACAAAGGACAGAAACTAAGGACAAAGGGCCCTCCTTTCCATTCATGTTGCTAACAACTATTTTAGGTAAGATGTTCCTAAGCAGATAATGAGGTTGCAAGTTGTATGATAAAAGCCTTGTACAATAAGAACATTTTTTTCTACTTATTACACATATACCTCATTTTAAATTTCTTCTTCCCACCTTCTACAGAAGAGAAATATTTACACAGTATCCAGGCACTAGATTACGACACAATGAGAATCTCTGCAAGTGCATGCTTAGTTCTGTTATTCCAGGTGGAATTATCATCAAATGTCTCCTGCCTAAAGAGCCACACTTTCTGGATGGAACACTACTCCCTCAGGTTGGACTAACCACTTCCCTGAAATGTCCAGTTTTATTCTAAAGTTAAAACCAAGTCAAGTTGTTCTATGCCCACACTGTTACCACTCTATCTTTTCTTCAAAATCTGCCCAGGGCACTCAAGTAGTGAAATACATATATGAGTATTTATATGCATATTTGTGTATATGACATACACATGCACAAATGTCCACAGCAGTAATACATACATAAGCACATACATAATATGTAAGAATATATGAATACATTAATTTTTACATATGCCTAGTTTTGCTTCTGCAGTACAATGAATTATATCTCCTTATCTTTCATTCCTAATTTGATTTTTATTCATAGTGCTCACGTACATTTCTGTATTTTCCAAAAATATCTAGAATAATGTTATACACTTGGTATATAGTTCCTGAATAGAATGTTAGTAACTGTCAACATGTGTCCTGTGAATTATGAATCCTATGAGAAAGCTCATGAAGAACCGACCTCATGGTCTAAAACTTTGGGACTTGCTACTTTCATGTCTCCCTCTGAATTCATTATGATGATTTCAGAAGCTCCATATTAAAGAAGTGGATTGATTTAGCCTAAAGCACTGTTTTATGCACACAAACACACATGCATGCACATACACACACACGCACACCAGCTTCACAAAGCTAAAGCTTTTTCATCTTACTTGCAATATCTCTACTGCCAGACTAGTATCAGGGACACACCAGGCACCTAACGAATACTTTCACTGGTTTGCATATACAATCCCTTTATACATCATAAAAATCCTAAGAACACAGTACATGGTATATTGTTATTTACTTAGGAAATATAGCTATCTACCAGATGGAAACATGAAGTAATACACGAGTAAAATATCATTTTGAACTAAACTATATAACATCTTTTAAAAATCGATGTAATAGCACACTTAATAGTGATAGCGCAAGAGCTACGGTTGCTTCAGAAAATACACTAGGAAGGAATGCTACTAAATCAACAACTTAATTCCAAAACAACTGTTATTTCACTTCTCCTCACTCCATCGTATTTTTAGGATAGACAGAGCAGGTGGGGTGGATTTTCAGTCATAAAACATTACCTAAGGAATTATATTTTATTGGCTAGAAATAAGAATCACTTCCATTATTACAGTACCTTTGATAAAATAAGAATACTGCAGGATTTTTTCTTATATGAATTTTATTACATCCAGAATTTACTTGGGAGATTCAGATCAAATGTCACATCAATTTTCTAGACTGCTTAATATGTGATGCTGCTACAGATTTTAATTTCAATGTGATAAGGGAAAGAAGCAGAGAAAAATGAAGCATATTCTGCATCACTCTCTACTCTCTCCCCAAACTTAGTGGGAAGATGTATAGAGAACGACCTCCATCACTTGGGAGTTTTACCTGTACATATGAAACCCAGAGTGACTAAACTTTTCAGGACCTTTGTAAAGTACACGCTTTGGCTTTATCATTACTGAAAGTTTTCTATCTTCCCTCTTCTAGGTTTTTCTTTAAGATTTTCATTTGTCTTTCTAGAAGTCATCCTTATGGCCTCAGAAAGAAAACCTAACTTAATAGGAAAAGATAAAGGGTGATGTACGGTTAATCCCTCATCTCACACATAGAAGAGATACAGAGAGAATGTCTATTCTCTGCTTTATTTTTCCTTATGTTCACAGTTTTTAATGAAAATATGCTGCGTAATAAGTTTTCTAATAGCTTTTAAGCATTGTTGTTGTAATAGCAAAGTATAAATAGCTATGTATACATAAACCATGTAAATGAAATACATATTCTTAAAACTATGCAATTGGTGTTAGTAAACACTAAGTGGGATTAGCAATATAAAATGCATGAAAGATGCCTGACTGGTTTATATACTCAGAGGTTTATTTCAGTGCCCTTTTCTCTTACTTAGTAGCTATAATATTATGGCACATAGATAGATACAGATATATATTACTGGGTTTTTGTTGTTGTTGTTGTTTTGTTTGTTTTGTTTTGTTTTGTTTGAGACAGGTTCTCACTTTATAGTTCAGGTTCAGCCTGAGCTCACTACACAGCCCAGGCTAGCCTCAAACTCAGAGCAATCCTCCTGCCTCTGCCTCCTGAAAGCTGGGATTACAAACATAAGCCACAGTGCCTGGCTATCATGGCATATATTTCAACACGCTGGGCAAGTCTAGATGTTCACTTTTTACGTGTGAGAAAGAATAAAATAATGCCTCAGTTGAAACAAATATTATATCAGAAATGAGTCTTAGATCAGTTTCAGAATCATGCAGCTAAACAACAGTTGATATTGGCATTGGTCACAGACATAAGAGTGGGACACAATATATGTTAGATCAATTTCTCTGCAAGTGTCTATTATCTACAAATTTGTTCAGCCACACTCAGAGCTTCTGATCTAAAATTTTATAATAAGAAGTACATATTTCACTACCTTGGTAATAATTAAACAGCATCATCCTGCTCTAGGATTCAGGCTGATCTGGTGTCCAGTCGTTGCCGCTGCATAATGTAATTTTAATGTAGAGTAAACTCTCAATTTTTTGAAATTCGAAGACACTAAAATCATAAGAGTGAATACCTGACTGGTTGGAAAAAGGATAAAAGGTTATTAAAATGAGGCTCCTTTCCTCTAGAAAACATTCCTAAATGTTGCTGATGTCTTCATCATCACCTTCATCCTCATCAATGCAACTAAAGGAAACATCAGTAAGTGGAAACCTCACATTCCCTGAGCTTTGTACATCAGTCAGGCTCTAAAACTGTCAAATGAGAGAAAATCCGAGTCTTGGTCCTTTTTCTATAGCTAAATGTAATGTTGACATCTCCATTTCTTACATTTATGTCTTGGTTTGATGCAATCTTGTCATATACAGAAAAAGCTGCTCCCCAAAGAGAAGAGTGAAGTAGTTGGTCACGCAGCAAAGGCATTGACTAAAGTCCTTCACACCCCAGGTTGCCTGTGGCATCGCTCACAGCACTTCTGTTTCCCTGGCACTAGGTTTATACACATTGCAGCAACTGGGTAAAGGACAGAGTGCTTAGCAAGTGGTCTGTAAAACCGAGGCTGCTGCACCCAAAAATGTAACACGAGCAGAAATAGAGGTGGTTCTTCCTTCTCCTTCTCTACTTTCAAATGCTTCAGAAAGGTTCTTACCTTTGCACTTTAACAAGAATGTGTTACACCTCTCTGCATATGTAGGTCACTCAGTGCCCTAGTTAGTGTTCTCTTGATGCTGAGACAAAATACTTGATGCCCCAAGTTAAAAGGGAAGGGCTTTATTTAGTTCATAGTTTGTTAAAGTTTCAGTTTATAATCAGCTGTCTCCAAGACAGAGTGGCCAAAGGGAGAGAAGAAACAGCTCATGGCACAGCAGCAAAATCAACAAGAGAACTTAAACAGCATCTTTTTGTCCCTTTTATCTTATCCACATTGCTAGGATTAGTGCCAAGCCAATCAGTGGGCTGGGTTAGTAGTCACATACCCTTAATGCCAGCATCACACCCCAGATTCAGACACCTCTGAAAAAGCAACCTATGACCACATCAGACTTTAGGGACATATCTATCCAAACCACAACATTCTACTTGTGTTCCACCTCCCTGAACAGTCATGTATATTCATTTCTTCATGAAAAAGGTATTTAGTCCATCTCTCAGAGTTGTCAAAGTCCTAACACTTTCAGCATTGGTTTAAAAGTCCAAGTCCAAAGTCTCCTCCGAGATTTAAGGAAAACTCTGAGCTGCAAACCCGTGTACAAATGAAAAGAAAGTTAAACATCTCTAACATTCCATGGTACAAAAGAGACATTTCCATTCCAAAAGTTATAAACATGGGTACACAAAGGAATGGGACCAAAGCAAGTCAAAAATCCAGTAGGACAACAGGTTTTCAGTGCCTGTTTTAATATTTAGCTCTCTTATCCACTTTGATTTTAGCTTGGTGCCTGGTGAAAGAATTAGATCTAGTTTTATTCTTTGGCAAGTTAAAGCCCAGTTTTTCCAGCACCATTTGTTGAAGAGGCTATCTTTCCTCCATTGAAGATTTTTGGCTCCTTTGTCAAAGATGAGTTGGCTCAGTGTATCTGGAGTAGTTTCTGAATCTTCTAGCCTATTCCACTGATCCTCAGGTCTGTTACTTTGCGAGTACCATTAAAACAGACACTCTAAACCTGTTGCAAAACAGGTTAGCTAAAACTCTTGAAGACACTGGCTTAAGGAAAGACTTCTTGAACAAAACCTCTATAGCACAGGAATTAGCTGAAGAAATCAACAAATGGGACCTCATTCTTTTAAAAAGCTTCTGCACAGCAAAGGAAACCACCAACAGTGCAAAAAGGAAACCAACAATGTGGGAAAAAATCTTTACCAGCTGTTCCTCAGACAAACAATTACTATCTAATATAAACAGCTCAGAAAAATCAACCCACCCAAATTTAAAGACCCAATTCAAAAACGGGCATCTGAAATGAACACAGGAAGAAGTAAGAGCAGCTAAGAAGCACATGAAGAAATGCTCAACCTCATTAGTCATTCGAGAGATGCAGAAGAAAACAACACTGAGATTTCATTTTACTCCATATAGAATGACTGCCATTTCAGAATCAGCCAGCAGCAAATGTTGGCGAGGCTGCGGAGAAGAAGGAACCCTTCTCCACTGTTAGTGGGACTGTAGACTAGTACAACCTCTGTGGAGATCAGTTTGGAGATTCCTCAAAAAGCTAGGTTTGGAGGTCCCATTTGACCTAGCCATCGCCCTGCTAGGTATATACACACAAGAATTAAAAGACTCATATCACAGGGACATATGTGCACCCATGTTTATAGTAGCTCAGTGTGTGATTGCTAAGTCTTGGAAACAACCCAAGTGTTCATCAACTGGAAACTGGATAAAAAAGCTGTGCTTCTTCTACAGAATAGAGTATTACTCTACCATAAAAAAATGATAAGTTTGAATCATTTATACGTAAATGGACATACCTTGAGGATATCCTCCTAAGTGAAATAAATAGGTCACAGATAGGTAAATATCACATCTTTTCTCTGGTATAAGAAAATAAAGATGTAAATGAGTCCTAGAATTGTATGTTATACATTGTGAAATAGAAAATACCCAGAGTAAAATAGGGTGAAGGGGGAAAAATAATGAGATTATACCAAAAAAGAAAGGAAACAAATTTTATGTATATAGGGGGGTGGTAGGGTGGGTAACTATGGGAAAAAATGAGAATTAAATTGTGTCTTATACTGGTACAAATCCCCATTAGGGAGTGCAATCATGATGTATATATATAATGTACCAATAAAGATTTCAATAAAAAAAATCCAGTAGGACAAACATTAAATTTCACAGTTCCACTTCTGACTTTCAGTATTCCCAGACATCTGTAACAAGTGATGAATTCCAAAAGGCTTCAGCCCTAGACACAGCCAGTAGTTGTACCTCCCCTGGCTTCTCTCCTGGGCTGCCTCTGCTCACTCCGTGCAGTTTTCCTCAGATGACTCATGTTCCTCGCTTCTCTAAACTTGTGAGGTGTCCATTGTACCTTCAGCTTCACTCTCACAGCTCTATATAAACTGTCCTCTCAGGGGCACATTACCAGGCCTTTCAGTTCTTCTCTTTTAAAATCCAAGTGAAAGTCTTCCTGATTCCACAACGCTTGCATCCTGTATGTGCCTAAAACTAGTGCCACACAGGTGACATCAAGGTCTGCTGCCAGCTGGAGTAGCAGGCAGGCTTCCTTCTGTCTTGGTTGTAGGAGTCCCATGCCCAGGAACCAAATGTGGAGGAACAACTTCTATAACCGCTGCCATTCTGGAACATGATTCTCTGGGGCTCTCTCCTCAAAGCAAACTCTTTCAATTTTGCAGTGGTAAAGTTGTCAAGGGTGGAGTCCTGTTGCTTTTTTTGATACCCTCAGGCCATCTTTTTTATGTTCTTACTCTTTCTCAGCAATCAAGATCTCTGCTCTGTCTCTGTAGGCCACAACTTTATGGAAGCTTCTTTTCTGGCCAACGTCAAACTATTTTAAGTCATTGTGGTTGACTATTTGTTCTTGATTCTCAACATAAATCTCCTTAAAATCACCCAATAGTAGCCATGCCACAACCTCAACTGTAGGATGCCTTGAAATTTCTTCTGCCAAATTAATTAGTTTGCTGCCCTTATTCTACATCTCAGGTAAACTTTCTGTAAAATCAACAAAAAAAATGCAGATAAATTTTCTGCCAAGGCATAACATACATTGGAGCCCAGCAGCCAGTGTAATCAGTCCATCTTCCTAGCAGAAACACTGAAAATCCTGGTCTTTACCAACTTTCTGCTCTTCTGAGCTCTGACCAGAATCTCCCACAAAGTACGGCCTAAAGTGTTCTAGCTCTACTTCTTCAGTGGGCATCTTGGAATCTTTCCTAAATCTCCTTCCCACAGGGCAGCTCCAAAGGCTCTTAAGCCCTGTGGCCTGGTCAGGTCATAGCAATGACCCCGCACCTTATACCACATCTTTGCCTTAGCTACTTTTCTAGCTGCTGTGAAAAAATATGCAACACCCAAAATTCAAAGGGGAAAATTTTATTTAGCTCACAGTTTGTAGAGGCAACAATATTGGACTGGCTGGCTCAGAGGCAGAGTGGCACATGGCAGAGGGGCAACCGTTCACAGTAGACCAAAGGCCACCATAGCAACAAGGTGCCTTATCAGCATCTTTCTGCCCCTTTCATCTCGTCCAGACTCCTGCGATTAGGGTAGAGCCAAAGATATTAATGGACTGATTTAGTGCAACGTACACCCTAATCCAAGCATCACCCACTCAAGATTCATTCACCTCTAAAGTAGTCCTGTGACCACATGAGATTTTGTGGGGAGATATCTAGACCCAAACCATAGAACTCAATATATATGTAAAACTCTAATTTGTAAGCAACAAGGACTACATATAGCTGATCTGAGCAGAAAGGGAGCAATGAGAGGCAGAATGAACAACAAGAAGCTACGGTGGTGCCAGTGAAATAAAATCAGGCTGAAATAAAGTCAAATATTTGCCTTTGGGACCCAGAAGAAAGAGGCTAAGAAGGCTGGACAGGTACTGTTGCTATCACTGTTAGCCCAGAAAGAATTCTTGGCTCTGTTTCTTCATATTATTCATTTCTAATTGAAAGATCAAGTAACCTATCCACCACCTTTAAAGAATACTGATAAAAACAAAAATAACATACCTAACATTTTCAAGTTGTTTAGTAAAAGACAAATTTTCTAGAGTGGAAATTCCCCAGATAAAGAAAAGAATTTCAAATCTTTGTTGGAGGTTAAAAACAATAACAAATTCAGAAGAAAAAAATACAGACACTGTGCCATGTGAAAAGCCTATGTTTGGAGTGACTCAGACTTGAGTTCATATCTTGCAAAAGCCATTCAATTTCCTCCAAAGGAAAATTATATAGAAGATAATATCTACAGAGTAATGTGCTGATTAAAAGAGGTATCAGAAGTAAACTATTTGGTACATTCTTAGCATTGCATTGTGTTCACTCCTATCATTGTTACTGACCACTTAAACATCTACAAGAATTGACAGGGAGAGTAGTGATAATGTCAGTACAATTTTAAGCACTATTTTATTATCTTAACTAAGCACCTGTTGATTCAACAAATATTCCTCACATCAGACTCACTAGTTTACTGTTTTAAGGAAAACACTCCTGAGGAATATAAAGTACAAACATGGGATCAAGAAGTTTTTAAATTAGGAAGTAATGGAGAAGAAAATTAAACCCAGGACTATCTCACTAAAAAATGATACTCTTGAATTATATTCTAAACCATCTGAATAGTCCTCATATCAAATGTATAGCATGATGCCTCAGGTTAATACATATTGCATAGTTTCCTGAACCTTATTTATAAAGAAGATCTAAATGTCCTTATTCTATTCTCTCTCTCTCTCTCCCTCTCTCTCTCTTTGATATGCACATTCACAGAAACTTAGCACAACTTTTCTTGCTAATATTAATATTTCACATGGTAACAGATGTGTTAATTTGACTGGAAACCATTCCATAATACACAATATATACAGTATGTCAGTATTAGATATACTGCAATAATGCTCAAAAAATATCAAAGTAACTTGAAATAAAGCCACAGGGTAACTTTCCATATGTTGTGATCATAAACATCCAGCAGCTTAGAAACACTGAATAAGTGGTACTGTTATAACTCTCATGAGCTCTTAGTTGCCTGTTGAAATTCATTTCATTTCCAAATTACATTTGACCTCATGTTCCTTCCCCAAAATACTCATGAACAGTTTCAGGATAAAAATAGTCCATAAAACACTCAAGATCTCTGGGAGCCCTCCCATCTATCTCATTCTGTAATTTACTTCAATATTCTTAGCAATGATGAGCTACCTATACAATGAGGAAGCTCCTTCCTCATCTGAACAGTTCCAAAGGTCAAAGGCAATAATATTTTACTGTCTGCAATGTCATCTAGGTCTACCAGGAGGAAGATAACACAAATGCATACAATTTGGGCTTTACAAAATGTGAGTGTCATATTCATTCATTGTACATGTGGAATGAGCTTGATCACTTCCCAATGCTTGGCACACTGCAAAACATGGTAGTGGATCACTGACAGCTAAATGTCACCTCAGTGATACTGTCTTCAATATAATTTCTATGAGAATTTTGTCTATACTGGTTTTAGACACACAGGAAAGACCCAAGTCTTCAGCCCACAGCTTCCTTTGTCCTCCACAGACCATTTTCTGCTTATTTTCAGAAGGGTCAAGAAAAGCCTCTTGGACTTCTCAGTCCACTCACCCTCGCTGCAAATATCACTGAATCAAACAGAAATGAAAAGTTACAAGTCCTGGATGATGTGGACAGACATATGCTATCTTGTGTTTTCCCTCATTTCACACTTCTAGGTAGAATGTTAACACTTAATATAGTGCTAATGTAGCTGTGCAGATAGCTAGCAAATATACATCTAAAGCACCATCTTTAAGCGTAAAGATGCTTTTTGGAGCAGTACTAGGACCAAACTCAGGGTTTTGCTCATACTCCATATGCAGTCTACCAAAGCTACATCTCCAAAACTCATCTTTTTTATATATCACATTTACCCTACAAAATCCCTTTTTACTATATCATAAAGGTTATAATCCCTTTCAGATGTAATAGGTCATAGCCAACCCTAATGTACAATAGGTTGGTTACATTGCCATACTGTAAAAAAGGAAATCAATTGATTATAAAATATGAGAAAATGATTGATTACTTTTCACATGTTTGGATGTACTGAAATGCTTTTAACTGACTGGAAATATAATATAACTTCCACAAATATAAAAATTATGATTGGCAGATCAGAATAAAACGAGTACAGTGCGCCAACAATATAATAAGATAATGGATGCCTTCATGCATAGAAATAAACCAACATGGAAAATGGCTAAGGGTCATAAAGTCAGAAAATAATAAATAAAAATAGCAAGTAAATACATGAAAATATGTTCACCATTATCAAACAAACAAATATAATTAAAATTATTTAGATGTCATGTTTTAGTTAGCGTAGTGGAATAGATGCAATAAACTCGACAATTCTGGTACCAGTAGGAGCATAAGGCAACATGTACGACATTAAATCTAGACAGTAAAGTAAAGTAGTATAAAATTTCCAGAACACCATATGTCAATATGTCACAAAACTAAAAAGCAGTCATTCTGCTTCTAAGAAGTCATTTCAAGGAAATAAATAAATACATCCTCAAAGAGACCTGGGCAGTTATGCTTTTCATAATGGTGTATCACAGCTAAATGGGGACAGTGCCAACTAAATAGTGAACAATGGGAACTGCTTAAGGAAACAGCATACCCCTCAATCATTAAAAATAATTATGGGGCCAGGGATTTAGCTCAGGGTGTCCAGCACCTATCTTGCAAGGGCGAGGTCCTGGGTTCGATCCCCAGTAACCATAAACAATACTGGGCATGGAGACTCACACTCAGCAGCAATCAGAACAACATACCACAGTGCCAGGCATGGTGGCTCATGCCTATAATCCCAGTTCTCAGGAGGCACAGACAGGAGGATGGCTGTGATGAGTTTGAGGCTGAGCTCAGTGCCAGTCTGAACTACAAAGTGAGACCCTGTCTCAAAATAATAATAATAATAATAATAATGAAGATTTGTACTGACATGACATCATGTATATAATATACTACTAAGTAAAACATCTAAAATTTAATTTTATTGTTTAATCCAAAAGGAAAGATATTATATGCATGTACTTTTATGTTCATTGCTACTAAAAATATCGGAAAAATTAGAGTTCACTTACACAAACGGGCATTTTGAGATGCTTTCATTTTTGTGCTTATACCTTAATTTTTGCAGTCTCCACAATGAGCTTGCATTACTTTTATAATTAAATATATTTTAATTTGCAACAAAAAGTTTTCAATTTCTCCAGTTTTCCAATTGCTTTGAACCATGACTCAGGTTATATATATAAAACAAAAATCAGACCTTTTCTTCTTTAATTAAAATTTCCTTTCTCCAAAGTCATCATTTAAAATTAGCAACATGTGCTGAGACTAAAACTGTTAGGGTTTGTTGTAGACTATACCTTTCAATGTAATGGAGACTCTGGGATAGCAATAATGTTTTTCAAAATCTTTGCCACAGTACTCTTAAGGTGAACATTAAGACAGAAATGAACAGTAATAGTAATCATACTGAACTAGAAAGCAAAAGTACAGGAGGAAATAGGCCTGTATTCTATTTATAAAGTAAACTTCTCTAAGTGGCACTCATCATATTTAATATGAATTATACATTTTATAAAGGCATATACATGTTAGATGCACACATTAGACATGCACACTGTACATATAACCCACTGTCTTGGACTAATAACTCACTGTAATAGAAATGGTCAATTGTTGATTGTATACTTATAACTTCTCCAATTATAGGAGATAGTTGCTAAAATCAAAGCAGGAATAGAATTCTCCATCTCCACTCGTACTGGGTATGGCCTCATCACACCTTACTGATTGTGATTAGAATGACATGAAGAATTTACACTGGAGGGACATGAGAATTTATATTTATAACTGACATCAGAATTTCTTCTTTCCTTTTACTTCTCAGTTAACAGACTCCTGGATCACTTCTCAGAAAAACTACTCACCAAATTAACAAAATCCACACAGAACTACAGTGCATGAGGAAACACATCTAACATGGCACAACAATGACACTTCAGTTTTATCATTTAGTGTTTCTTACCTAATACAATTTTGCAGACCTAAATTGCTTCCCTATAAAAGTAAGTGTCCAGATGGAATTAACCCTGGGGTCATCACTGATCATATACCAATTTTATTAAATGCTCAGAAACATTTTAGAATTTAAGTTAACCAATAACTCTGCCTTTCCCCCAGAAGGCAGTTCTCCAGGACACTGGAGAAGCCACAGCACTTATTCCTTCACCTTGAAAGAGGAGTTCGAACAAGAAAGGAGAAGGAACAGAGGCCTCACAAGGCGCTTCTGACACAGAAGGGGCGGGTGGAATGCTGCAAATTGCTACCAGAAAAGAAGACAAGTGAAATGGTAAGTGATATCAAAGGAGAATTTATGAAAAAGCAGAGGAGGAAAATGTAACAACAACATCAAGTGCCTTTTGGTCCCCAAATAGATTTTATTTCCAGAAGATTCACATTGTTTATAAGTGAACTAGGAAAAAAACAATTCTCCTGGTCACTTCTTCCAGAAGTTTCTAAAGCCTGACAGCACATCTGCAGAGAGAGGATGTTATTTCAAGATAATCAACGGCAAGTTGCTAAATTAAGATCAAAACATCCTTACCCTTGAACATTTTTCAAAGAGTTTTTAGAAGAAACAAGCTCTCCAGGGGGTGTGTTTAATTATATGATTATATCCTTCTAAGAGACTACTTACCAATAATGAATATCTTCCCACTATTTGTCAAAGTAAAATAAATGAAATGAAATAGTTCAGTTTTATCTGTTGGGGTGACTGGACTGGAGCTTACAAACACAGCCAGTTACCTTTCACCACTTTCCTTGTATTCTTGTCATCAAATCCTAATTTAGGAGACCCCAACCCAACATTTTCAAAGCTAAAACAGCCAGTCTTTAGTACTGAATTCCAGTAACAGCTTTTGGAAAATACTTTGCTCCCAGAAATAGAAATTGCCCTTTTTCCTTCATTTATTTCTTTCTGCTTGAATCAAGGAAACCAAGGTGAGGAATCAGCAGCTGTTCTGCAACTGTGAGAATTGCAGGGACAAAACCAAGAGAGGGATAGAATAGAAGGAATCCGGTACCCTGTGGAGCATCTGTAGTGGCTGAATTAGTAGAAGACTAACAACAACGGATCCTTGAGTTATAAACTCGATTGGATCCCAAGCTCTGGTTATAACTCAAGTTGGTTGTAAGTCAACATACCTTAGATCTGACTACAAGAGGCAGATGAATCTTCCATTAACCAAAGTAGCCCACATTATTTGTATGTCAGGCCTAGTTACAATTTGAGAGTCCATTGTTTTTCCAAACTTCTTGTTACATGAGAAAAAAAAAAATTAAGTCACTCTGATTCCTTTTCTATTGTTTTAGCTAAAATCACTACAAATAGATACAGAGTTCTAACATCAGGTTTCTCAACTCTCCATAAGATATCATAATTATATTATTATTTTGGATTCTTCGGAATCAGACTTGTCTTGATTATATATGACAAAGAACCTCTGGTAACCCTGATATACTTCACAAGTTTTTAAAATAGTAATATTTTTAAGCCTGCTTATCATTCTAAGTACAATCTGAGGTAAGTTCCCTCAGGAAGCAGTGGCATAATGCTTTGCTTAGGAATATAGCAGAATAAGTGAAATAAAGCAGAATAGTTAGACTATAATACACTATGTATTTCAAAATAGCTGTGAATGAATTATGTATTCTCACAAAAATGTAAAGCATTTGAGACCACATATGAAGTTTTATTTAATCATTTCTCACATATATTTAATCATTTCTCATATACGGAAAGAAGATATTGTGCCCTATAAATGTAAAACAAATATGATTTATCAATTATAAATGATACTGATTTAGCAAAGGACTGTGGACTTTGGAATTATGAGTTCTGGAAATCAGTGAGATAACAAGTGTGTAAGTTGGAAAAATTAAGTAACTTCTCTGGAATTTTCATGAAGTGCAGAGGATAAGTAACACACGCTTACCTTTATCAAACACATAAACAGATCAGTCCAGATAAAGCTCATATACTCTTTCTTTCAATAAAATTTAGGCAGTCTTATTATCTTTGGAAAATTTAATTTAGACTTTCTTTGTGCTTTAGACTCTCTGTAAACAAGTCTTTCAGAATTCACTTAATCCCATACAATTAACTCATCCTCAAAGTGTGGTCAATGGACCAGTCGCATCAGCACCCCATGTGTGCCAATTACAAATGCAAATACTGCAACTGAGGACAGAATCCAGAGCTCTCCGTGTTTTAACAAAACTTTCAAGTAAATGTGATGCAGGATAAAGCTTGAAGATACTGTAAATTGAGGCATCTGTCTAAGAGTCTCCTGAGGAACTTCAGCAAAACCCACAGCTTCCAAGACTTTGCACTTGTCCAGCTAGGGACACACTCTAAGATTGTGGTAACTAAGCATGGCTGACAGAATTCTTCAGCACATTACTGCTGCAGAATGCAGTCATTTCTAAGGTGTGCTTTACTGATGCATTGTCTTTGTTAGAAGAGCTCTTTCTGTTATGTCATTAGCATTTTATGTCTATCTCTGGAATCACTACCTCACACTACAGTCTAAAATAGGAGTAGATACTCATGGTCACAAAAGTTTCATTACAACATCAATGATTTTCTTCAGAAGAAATTGATGATAATCTATATTTTAAATGTTATTTGAATTTCTTTGATATTTATTAAGTTTTATTCATTTCTGATGTTTTAATTTTTATATCTTTCAATGTCCCTCATCTTCAATAAGAGAAAGAAAAAAATAAAATGAAATCTTTTTTAAAATTTACAAATATAAGGTGAATTTAAATAATTAAACTTTCTAATGATTTCAGAAGTATGTTTATGAACCCATCCTTTTAAAACAATTAATTAAAACTGCAGTAAGACCTTTGGGACAAGCTATTGTGGTCATAAATGGATGTAATTTTGTTGTGGACAGTGAAACAAATGTGTCTCTTTGATATAAAATGATAACCACAAATCTACAAAAAAATCAAGCTATTGAATTATATCTATGTTCTGTATCTATATCTCTGTATGTGTAGCTACGAATATTTTCATACCTGCTAGCACAAGACAAAAAAGTTTTTATCTAATTTCAAATTTTTCACATACATCTACCAAAACTGTTGAAATTGAAGAAATTATGCAGGGGCCTATTTTCTACCCAATAATCATACGGACACCATTTTCTTTCCATTTCTTATAAAGGAGTGTCACTCTACTTGAGAACTCTTTCAAAGTACATATTTGAAAAACCATCATCTCAGCAAATGATGAGTTATAAAGGAATGCTAGGTCCCTGTGCCCCTGGCAAACCCTTACCCCAGGGAAGATAAGAATGTAGTAGTTTGGGCTATAGAAAACAGTACTGAGGTTAGGTAATTAGCTCGGGGCTAATCATACATGATGTCCATGTGTACACAGAAGTGTCAACCTCATGGATACACTTGCTTTTCATGTTTAAAGTTAAATAAACCCATATTTTGCAGACAAATCATATGACCTAAGTGTGCATCTGTACCACACCCTCAAGATGCCCATGAATCAATGTAAGTACATCTGGATTTACTCAGTGTGAATCTAACTAAGTTTAAACCACCACCAAACTGTCCACTACACCAGGTAAATCATCCTAGGACTTCTGTCTGGGATTCAGGTAAATATGCATAAAAGGAGTTCCTTAGTATAGTTCATGTGTTCTAATATGTCTTTGCACATAGTAGACATTCAATATACGTTGAATGGATGAAGAAATCGGCATCTGAAAATGGCTCTCACCCATATCTGAGGAAAAAACTGTTCAAAGAGTTAGAATCCCTCTATCCTCCTATGAAGTCATAACTGAACAAAGAATTATAAACATATATGAGAAAATTATAGAAACTAACCTACATTCATAGTCACATATATTAATTCAATGATTAAAAACCTTTGATTTGTTATTTGCACAGGCCCAAGCTCCATCTCTACAACAGGTTACCAGGAGCGCACGCACGCACGCACGCATGTACACACACACACACACACACACACACACACACACACTTCTAAGATTTCACATGTACATTATGAGGCATCATATTAACATATAGTTTTGCTAGGATTATATGACATAACCCAGTTGCAGAGGTAAGCAAATTGCCTTGAGCCCAGCAAGCACTCGAGGCATTAGCTGATCTAACTGCATAGAAGCAAAGAGATAAGCAAACACACCCAGGGCATTGACTCCTGTCCAGAGGTCCTTGACCTACACCATGAAGATTTTCTTCCCTTCAGCGAACATTTGAAGACAAAGCTTTCAAAGATAGTTTTATGCTTCCTGAATGATTAAAATTATATACTTAAAAATTCATGAATTCTGCAGAAGTATGAAAGGAATCTATTTCTTCATGTTACTTTTCTATAAAACCAATTTAAAGGTTTGACATATACCTCCTTCCCCACAGTGGCACTTCTGCCACAATCAAATGATATCACTGTAAATGGAGAAGTCAACAGCACCAGCAACCAGCTAAGTTATCAGCAGGTGAAAAGTCACAGGCTCGACAGTGAAATTCAGTTTTACCAGTAAATCTTAGCTACTAGGAAGGATATTTTTAGTATCTCTTATGAGGAATACTCAAAGCCAGAACGTTTTAGATTTCAGATTTTTTTTCAGACTTTGGAATATTTGCATATACATAATGTATTATCTCAGAGATGACACTCTAGCATAAAAACTGCTACATATACACTTTATACACATAGCCTGAAGGGAATTTTACATAATATTTTCAGTGTTCCTGTTAATTCACTGACTGTTTATATGAGGGCAGGTTCAATCTTCTGCTTGTGGCATTATGCAGTTGCTCAAATAGTTTCAGAGCATTTCTGATTTTCAAATTAAGGAAGCTCAACTTATACTCAATCTAAAAAAAAATACCCACAGAATCACGAAGTCTGTAATATTCTTCTATTAAAAAGCTACTCATGTACTGAAAGAATGTTTCACTTCGCAGAAAGAACTTTCTGAACAACCTCTAGTCTACTGTGGCTGAGTACATATCCACAAAACTCAAATAAATATTTGCAGAAGTCTTACAAGACAAAAAGCATAGAGTTAGATTCTACAGGATAATTTTACTTTGCAATAAGTAAGATCCTACACTTGACCTCACATAAATTAACTTTAAATGGAGTGGATGAGTCATGTACAGAATGTAAAAATACCAAAAGGTCAAGGTAAGTTTCAAAATGAAAATGTGGGGATGCTTAAGAGGGAAATAAAGTAGCAGTTAGTTGATGGGCAAAAGGCTAAAAGAAGGAGGTTTCTTTGGTCTTTGAACTTGTCCCCATCTCTTTCTGCTGGAACAGCGAACAGAGAATACGGGGACCAAGGATCCTCCGCACTCTTTATCAGGATGTAGTTTAATAACATGTAATGGCTCCTGTGGTCAGATAGATTGGAGTTTAAATATCTTGGCCAATCTCTCTCACTTTCATTTATGTTAGCTGGAGGTGTTTACCTATGATTTCTCCTGTCCTCTAGGAAGACAAAGCTGACACAGAGCTGAACTCACTGCTTGACACACAGAAAGGGATTTGTATACTACAGAAATGATGATAACGATAGCAATAATGATGGCAGGGGTAGTACTGATGCATGTCTGCCCAGAGCTGGCAATGATAGAGGCACAACTGAAGGTCTTCAGGATCCTGAGGCTTCCTACCGAACTGACGTTACTGGTGTACAAAGGATGATGTTGGACTTAAGACAGGGAAGGAACTTAGATGTGTTAAGCGGCCTAATAGCTGGGCAAATAGACATGGAAGCCAGTATTTATTGAGCACTTACTTTATGCCAACCCACCTATCTAGTGCTTTTAAGGTTTTGATCATTAATTCTTTATAACAGTATGCAATATATCCCAATACTATTAATGCTTTCTTTCAGACATACTCTCAGAAAGGTTACAATAAGTATAAAAGTTTCCATTATGTGATAGTTTTCCTAAAAGTTTTCATTATGTGATGAAAGTAACTTCAAATTCCATCATCTTCCTCAATTATTTATCAAGATGGTTAAGCATCTTTCTCTGTACTTGATTCTCTTTCTGAGGCCTGAATCCTTTAGTCAGTAGTATGAGGAAAGGGGAGAGGAAAAAAATCTCTCACATATTGACTCTGCTATTTCATCACCTACCCGGCTTCCCTTGGCACAGAAGAGATTGCTTCAGGGAACAGTAAGGAGCACAGTAACCTCTGAGCTCCAGGGAAGACAAGGGGTCAGGTACCAAGGGTAGTAAACACTGTCTGACTACCTTGGCCTTGTACAGGGACATGACAGGAATGTGAAGAAAGGGACCATGAAATGAGGTGTAGCAAAGACAGCATCTGGAAAGGTGCAAACTCTCATAAGGCACTACTACCAGTGAGTAATAGACTTTCCTATGCTATGAGCATTGTATTACAACGCATGACTTGGGGACTCTGATTTAAAGCCTGAAAACACTGTGATGACAATGGAACTATTGTTACCATCATTTTACAGGTGAGAACAGTGGGGCCCAGGTAGTCAAGTAAACCATCCAACAAAAAGCGGTAAGAGAATAAGAGACCTGTGAACTAGCTCAGTACTTACATGCTCAGCCATGCGCTTCACTGCTTCTTACAGATACCAAAACAATCTACTTGACCCATAACTTATTTCTACATTTAGGTAAAGAAAAGGAAGAGAAAGCCTGAGAGAATGTTCTTTGCCTTATAGATAAAAATTTATGATCCTCTTCTTTTTTTTTTTTTAGGTTTTTTTGAGACAGGGTCTTGCTTTGTAGTTCAGGCTGGCTCTGACCTCAGCCTCCAACTCACATCACAGCAATCCTCCTGCCTCTGCCTCCCTAGTACTGGGATTACAGGCGCGAGCCACCACGCCTGGCACTGTGGTATGTAGTTCTGATTGCTGCTGGACGTGAGTCTCCAACCCCAGTATGGTATGTGGTTACCGGGGATCAAACCCAGGTCCTTGCACTTGCATGACAGGCGCCGGAACCACTGAGCTAATCCCTGGCCCTATGATCAGCTTCTTAACAAATTATTGAGAAAAGGAAGCAATGTTTAGAGTATGATATCCCTACTCAGGAGTACTCTAAGGCAGTATACATGGCAATGAGCTACACTATTCCAGAAACTGTGGGTTCCTATCGACATACATGGTAGTTGATCTCTCCCACATCCCAATTCCCAAAACAACAACTCGTTTTCACAGAACCATTCTTTGCATGCTTATTATTCATGCACTGGCCTGTTTCTTTCTTATTTCAATACAAAAAGATGCTAAGTCTATGCTGTCACATGTGGAAGAGCAGAGGGGAGGGAGCCCTGTTGCCTCAGTGTGGGCTTTTTTTAAATCTTAATTCTATTATGCCAACTCCACTAAACTTAATTATAGTGAACACAGAATTACACAATTACCCTCTGTTCTGTTCTTCCGATGCTATATTTTGATAAACTTTACTATATGCCACTGTTCCCCTCGAACACTAGAAATGGACGTGTTGATATAAAATGTGTCATAATTACAATTAAAATACAGCTTACATAATGATAGCCTCAAAATAAAATTATAGAGGTGTAGGACAACACGGCCACACATTCTGAGTATATGTATGGATTTAGACCAATATAGCTGGTAGCTGAGAGAATAAAGAACAGAACTTTGTTTAAGACAAGAAGGCTAAGGCTTCAAGTATCTACAGGAAGTTTATACCCACTGCAATCAATTTCACACACTGTATCTTCAGTTTAAAGTGAATGATGGCTGGCGGTGTATTTGGTAGCAGAGGGCTTATTTATACTGCACAGTACCCTGAGAGGTTTCATCCTGAGCACTAACAAATATTTTTTAAAATGTAAAAAGTTAATCAAAGATTTAAAAAGCCTAGAGAAATTGTTCATAGCTGGTATCCATCTAGGTATCTTCAAGTAAACATACGACACTGCCATGAATACCTGAGTAACTGCAGCAATGTCAGCACGTTTATAAATGATGTCAAAATTCGACCACCCCTAGTGAAGCAAAAAAACAATCATAGTAATACTAGTGTACTAACCAAACCATTATGAATTACTTATTAAAGAAGTATCCATTCACAACCAATTCATACCTTACTATAATTATTAGAGAGAGGTAAGGAACTAGAGTGTTTCTTCTAAATTTTTGTGCTTTTAACAGGAGAGGACAAATATTTGTGAAATCACTGTCACAAGTATTACTAGAATAATGAGTTACCTTTTCTTTAGTTTTACTGTCAGCACAACCACATCTCATTTCAGAACATTATTTTTAGTCAATTATTAATGTCTGTCAAATACACAATGCTAACTGCATTATCTTATTTAAACTTGAAAGTAATGTTTTCATGTATTTTTAATTTATTTTTTTTCATGTTTACAATACATGGGACAGAATCCAGTACCTTGTGCATACTGGGAAAGCACCATACCACAGAGCCAGACCCCTAATCCATTATCTATCTTATAATTTCCATTTTATATAAATACATCTCTCATCCAGACCTTTCTTCAGAACTCAAGGCTTGCATAACCAGTTGTATGTTTAACATTTGTACTTGGTTATAAAGAAACATCATGCACCTTCTAGCTTCAAAAGTGATTTTTAAATTCCCAAATTTGTTCCACCTCAAGCCATTTTCACCTCAAATGATAGTAATCAGACTTTTCCAACTGCTGGAGTTCCAAGGATCTTTTGTTTTTGTTTTTGCTTTATTGAAAGCTAAACAAACTCCAAAAAGTAGATTCTTAAACAATTTTATTGAGACAAGGTCTCACTTTGTAGGTCAGGCTGGCCCTGAACTCACTATGTAGCCCAGAACAGTATCAAACTCACAGCAATCCTCCTGCCTCTGCCTCCTGAGTGTGCTGGACTTACAGGTGTCAGACACAACACCTGGCATTGTGGTATGTAGTTACTAATGGGGAAAGAACCCAGGACCTTGTGCTTACCAGGCAGACATTGGAAACACTGAGCTAAAAACCCTTGGCCTCTTAGTTGTGAGTTTTGAAATCACCAGTGTCCTATTTCTTCTTTTCACATCTTACACTCAGTACATCACGAAATTCCATCTCGATCTTCAGAATGAATTGCTTCTTAGAATCTCTGCTGTTAACATCCGGGCCCAGGCCATCAAACCAATTAAACCAATGGCTGCCTCACAGACACCTATAAGTGACTGCTATTTGTTCGCTCAGATTCTATTATTTTCCCTTGTCCTCAACACCACAGAGAACATCAGAGATTTAGAGCAAAAGACAGATCAAGCCACAGTTATGTTAATGGTTACCTAAAAAGCAAATGCTTGTCATGGCCTATAAAGCCTTGAACAACCTGGCTGCTCGTACTTCTAATTTCAAACCTCCATCTGATTCCTCCTTCGCACTGACTCTACCTAGCTTCAGCAGCTTCCTTACTATTCCTCCAACACGGTAGACCCACCTTGCCTTAAGATGTTGCAACAGGTGTCCTTGCTCCCAGGGCACGGTTTCTTTTACACCTATTCCACCAACTTCCTCACCTCAAGTATTTGCTCAAGTATCATCAGGTCTACCTTGGCCTGATGATATTAGAACCCAAATTCCTCGTGCACTGCCAACTCAGTAATTTTCAGCATGTTCCACATTCTTTTCCTTATCCCATAATGTTCAATTTCGAACATACCATAAGATTTATTTATAACATCCATCTGTTTCTACACATGCCAGTGTAAGCTGAGAGGGGAGAAAGGAGAGAGGGAGAAAGAGGGAAGATAAGAACCTGAAAGCTTGTGCTTTCTTAGTCATTATTCTAAGCTGTTATAAAGTGCACATGAAAGGGGTTTAATAAACATTTTGGGAAAAAATACAGATGAGAAAGCAGGAATAAAGCTAAAAGCATTTGCATTTCCTAAACCAGCTTTGCAACTAGAACTGTGGCAAAGGAATTTAAACTCAGGCTCCCTGACTTCTACTGCTCTTAGCTTCCCAACTCTCTTAAGGCTTCTGAACTCATGACTTGTTTTATTTACAGCATGAAAATTTTCACTTCACTGAGTATCTTCAAACAAGTCTCTCTCTCTCTCTCTCTCTCTCTATATATATATATATACATATATATATATATATACACACACACATATGTATGCATATGTACACACATATGTGTGTATATGTGTATACACTGTGATAAAATATGATGTTGAGATTTTCAAAAAATTATTACAGTTCAAACAACACTGCCATTAATATCCTCCCATTTGGCCTCCCCCACCCCATTTGAGTGCACTTATCCCAGGGTCCTTGTCACTTTCTGAAGCACTTCTGGATGTCTTCTCTCATCGGTATCTTTACTTATACTCTCACGGATGCCTCACTGTTCAAATTGACTCAGTACACTTATAGATCGTTTTGCCTGCAGAGAAGATCCACAAAGAAATTTCATGGTGCCAGATCTGGTGAACAGTGTGGAGGAAGACACACTGGAATATTTTTAAGCATTTGCCTTTATATTGGCTGGCACTTGGCATCCATACTCACCATATTTTCTTTTATCACATTTGGTAAAGAACCCAGTAAGAGGACTTCCACAACTGTGTCTGAAAGTAGTAAGAATAACGGTAAGTGTGTTTGAAGTGGCAATGAGGGGGAGTATTGCAAAGCGAATTAAAGGTAATGTGTTACTGTGGTTTTCCTTTTTACTTAACTACATGCTGTAGGTTTTGTTTAGATTCCATGAAAGAGAGTGTGGGATACTATAGCAATTTTATAGCAAATTTAGCAATAATAATAATAATCTACACAATTATGACATTCAATGATTGCACAATAAGATGAAATAATAGCTTTTAATTTTATAGAACACTCCTACCATTTAAAATCCAGTGCTAAAATATTTCCATTCATAGTTCACACGAACCTTACAATAACACTATCAGAAAGGTATTTTTTATTGCTCCCAATTCCAAGATAAGGCAACTGATGAAAGTGCCCTATCTATTTGATCAAGATCAGACAGTTATTAAATAGAAAGGACAGACTTAATCAAGGACTAGATCTACAATTTGATCATTAACTCCCACAGGAAAATTCTCATCTATCCTTCAGTGGAGTATGTTTTCTTGTGGGAAACATCTATTATTATAGCATCTGCCTATAAACTTCCTAACAGTAGCAAGCTGAAAACTTCCTAACAGTAGCAAGTTTGCAGCATGGTGAAATATTTAAACATTACTCTAGTAAATAGAAATATTTCCATCTAGGGTCAGCTCCGTGGTTCCCGTGTCTACTTTGCAAGCACAAGGTCCCTAGTTTGATCCCCAGAACCACATACAACGATGCCAGGCCCACCAGCAATCAATACCACATACCACAGTACCGGGCATGGTGGCTCAAGCCTGTTATCTCAGCACTTGGGAGGCAGAAAGAGGAGGATTCCTGAGCTCAAGGCTGAGTTCAGTGCCAGCATGAACCGCAAAGTAAGACTCTGTCTCGGGAAAAAAAAAAAATCCATCTAAACAATAATGCAGAAGGCTGAGCCTTTCTGAGTGGCCTATTTCCTACCTTCCATCAAGAACCAGAAGCAGCAGCAGCAGCTGCAGAAGAGAAAGCACAACACCCAGAGAAGGAGAATCCTGTAAATGATCAATTATAAAACTATTAAGCTGCAGTACTTTTATAGCAAGAGGCAAAATAATCCATTAAACTGAAAATTCTCCTGCCCTTCCCTTCATGGCCCACAGAAACATTAGTGCTGCATTTATTAGGATGTATTTCCTGTGCTTTATCAACTTGACTTTTAGCAATTGTATTAATACAGTGCTCTCACTTTTCACATATATCTGCATGATGGATTTCTCCTCTTGAGGTCTGTAGAAAGAGTGAAGTGAATGAAATAAAGTTTAAAAAGAGCTATCATACTCCATAATGGTGGGCACTGAATCAAGACAAGAAGCAGCATCAATTCTCATTCATTTGAATGAAGAGGTTACTATATATTTATGCATGTATATCAGGCACTTGTTGAATAACAGAACAGGTATGTTTTACTTGGAGTTATGATTCTGCAAGTTCAAAATGCTATAGACCTGTAGAATTAGTCTTGTTTATAATAAAAGATTTCTGTGTACAAATATAGTTAAACACTCTGCTACTTCGATGTCTTTCAATCACTCTTTCACACTACACAAGTCTATATGTATTTTAACATCTCTGCATTTGTGCAACAACTGAACAGAATGTGCAGGGGATGGCAACCTGAAGAGCATCAGTAAGTCCCTTTAAACCTAGACTTTTCCCACTCACTAACTTGGTGACTTTGGAGTATGAGAACCACATTCAAGCTGTTCAGTGAGAATGACAACATTCACATTTACAGGACTACTGTGAGAACTAAAAGAAGAAGTATTTCTAGTATATGGCACAGAGTGGTTCTTCTGAGAGATTCAAAACATGTTTATGGTCCCTATTATTACTGACCAGAATTTACAGCTTCTTACTAAATGTGCTATACATCATGTATTAATAATTTTACACTTTACTTTTGAACTTATAATAACTCAAGAAACAGTTACTTATAAATATGATTGAAAGGTTGTCAAATATGGAGGTGTTATAATATTTAAAACTATGACAATAATACTCTCAGGTATGTATTATTATGCAAAAAGTTTGATTTATATTTCTCTAAATGAAGACAACGTATATATTTACTGTGACAATTCATAAAATAACCATTAATTAATTAGATGAATTATATGTTGCATAAATTTCCACATAAATACTGAATTTCAGTTGCTGGGAAAAGGTGTTTGCAACTGTTCTTTATTGTGCATTGAATGCAAATAGGAGAGTCAAGCTTGTTGCGTACACACTGGGGCCCAGGAGTTTAATACACTTTGTATTCTATTATGTCATGAAAATGCTCTACACCCTGGAGACAGCGACAAAAGATTTGCTTTAATGAAAAGAACCCAGTATAGCTGCAAAGCTTGCAGACAGGAGGCCTATAGGAGACAGTTTACATCAAAAGTATCAGCCCTCCCAACTGTGTAAGGATGGGAAAGAAGTGATCACGGATGCTGAAAGCGATTGCTGTAAATGTTGACAGAATGAGGAAGAAAGTAAACTTCTGAATATTTCAAACTGCGACTATAATGATTATGTTTAAAGTAAAGAAAATACCATGTTATTTTTTCACTTGGTGAATGGCATTTAGTGAATATTATATTAACATAGAAAATCAGCTGTTTTAAATTCCAGGTGGTGAAAATCCAACTCAACATAGTGATTTCTTAAAAAAAAAATTCAGGCATACATTTATATTCAGGTCTGACTGACTCCGAGAATTTCATATAAGCAGAGCTCCGACTCTACCATTCAGCCCCGCATAACTTCATGCTACCAAAACCCACTCCTTGGGCTGATGGCCACTGGGCTTAGAAAATTCAAGAGAGAATACAACTTTCCTGTTTATCTCTGGCAGAAAGGTCTTGAGGATTATAATTGGTTTAGACAAGGTTCGTTTTCTACAGTCAGGTGACTCATCCCTGGAACCAAAGGAATGGATGGACAGGTTGTCATTATTTGGTGGCTTCCCAAAACAGAATCCTAGCACGATCATATGATGATAGGACAGGATGCTGGATAGATAAAAGGGCGAGGTGCTCCACAAACTCCACAGTTCTTCCACTTCACCTGTACATTGAGATGGGAAGGAAACTGACCTCGAAGGTCACTATCCCTGCTACCAATGCCAATATATACAATTAAACAGCAAAATGACAAAATAATAAGAAAATTAATACATGAATATAGAAAATTAACCAGACTGTTAATGATCAAGACAGTTGTGCGAAAAAGAAACTTGTAAAAGTTCCCTAAAACTCACTGACAGTTCAGATTGAGAACCTGAGATACAGCTTGGGGTGGGAGGGCTGCTGCCACCAGCAAATTTTTTCTTCAAGCCAAAACAACAAAAACCAAAAACAGGGGGAAAAATATAGATATTTGTGGCAAAAACATTTTTAAAGACAAAAAATCAGGTACAGAAAAGAAGGTCAACTCATTTGGTACTTTAGCAGGTAAGTGACAGGATTAAGAACAGAAGATACGTGAAACCCACCTAGATCTTTTACACCCAAACCATGAGCCCTATACATGCGGAAGATAGAATAGTTGTCATTTGCTAAGCTCCAAGTGTTTGTGAAGTTGAACGTAATCACTGTTCCAATTATTGCTGAAGGGAAATATGCCTGAAGACATCTTAATTATATGGCCTGCATATACACACACTATCCATGCAGGTATCTTCAAATAGAATATGTGTCTGTCTTCATTTCTTCCTTCTCTGCTCTTTGAAAAAAAAAAATGCCCCTTTAAGAAATTCCCACTCACCATCTGTTAGGTAAATTTCCTGAAACACAGTAAATGTGGAGGCAGAGATTGTTACAGAGATTATTCCAAATGGTAATGCTACCTATATTTATACAACGTTAAAAGTGTAGGTTAGAATAGCTTTAAAAATATTCCCCACTATAGTAATACCCTATTACCCCATGAGCCAAGTTCAATTCCATTACATAAGAGATGGGGGTTGCAGGGACAGGAAGAAAAGCAAGAAAAATCTAGGCACTGATACATAAAATGCTGTCCCCACAGTTTGCGACTATATTCAAGTTTCAGTGAACAGGAGGTAAAGACTGACAACTTGACAGATGCACTCCCCTTACTTTCCAAGGTCTTCAGGCTTAGGGTACATTTTTGTTTTCAATCTAGTTACTTTGGGGAAAAAAAACAAGTGAAATAGATACAATCCAATTCCAAGTCCACAGCCCAGACCATATCACTACCTGTGAAATATCTTTCATTTTTAATTGTAAAAGTAAGTTAAACTGTCAAGAGTGTTGCTTTCCAGAAGCCTTGGATAAGAAAAAAAAATTCCCATTACCTTCCACTAAAAACATTTGTCTGGTGATCCATAAAACAGTGGGTCATTAGGAATTTATTCTTTGATCATCATATTATATAACCTCTCCACAGTACGCAATCCCCACTCTGTGATTATTTTGTAAAAATATGTTACTCATAGTCAATATTAATTTATATTTAATCTCTCTTAGCATTAGGAGAGTATTATTTTGCACAAGCTCAGAAACAAATCTCCAGAAATTCCTCCCTGATGCTTCTTTGAGGCTGCACATGTATTCCAGGGCAGTGGCAGTGATTTAATTCTAGTTGGCATAGCCCTGGCCACATGCTAATTTCATTAGCCCTAAATTGCTGGATTTGAAAGACCCACCAGATTCCTGTCATTTACTAACCTGTTCAGTGTGGTTATAGAGAACAAGAAGAGTTGCTCAGCTCCGATCTGGAGCTCAGTGCACACGGCAGGCAAATGAGAATTCCGAGTCAAAGACACCATTTCCATCTAAGGAGTCACACTCTTGCCCAGGTCTTCATTTTCAGCATGGAACTTCATTCCTATGCTTTCCTGGTATCAACAGCATCTCTCACTGTCTCATTTCTCCCTCCAGACCCCCAGCACTGGCCCTCAGCATTTTAACACTTAAGCATTTCTTCCTCCAGGCTAGGGGCTTATTGCTCTATGCATTGGTAACTCAAGAGTTGGGTTTGGCATCTCCCAACAGCAATCCACAGGGACTGGGGGTGGGTGTCAAATCACTGCAGAGCTGAGAGCTGAATGGTTTGGAGGAGTTTATTTTATACAGTCTTAATGGAGCAGAACACTGAAATCCCACAGTAAACTACCCTCCTTTCCCTCTCACCCTAACTGCTAACTCCGATGAAGAAGGAGTCTAGTACAATTATTCTTTCCTGATTTTGCAAGCTGTCAGAAGCCGGAGAACCAGGAGGGGGACTTGTCTGCCAGGAGCTTCTAAAATCACTTACAAGACACAGCCACTGGCAGAGGGATATCAATAATTGAATGTGGGCAATGGTTAACCAGGATGGCATACCAACCATTGCAGAGAGATCGCCCTGGCAGCAGCACAGCTACAAGTTGGTACAATCCTATCGGCCTCTTCTCAACAACTGCAGGTGACAACTGGGGGCTCTTTTCTTTCCCCCTTCAGCTGTTCAGTCCAACATGAATAGCTGCAATTTGCAAATTAGAGGAAAATGACAGTGTTTTCCCTGAATGGGTCTATCCCAGCCCACACTGCTCACAGTGGCGTTCAAGTCCTCTGCTCCCCCGGGCTCTGGCTCTGGGAATGGGAGAACCAGCCATTGATTTCCTTCAGTTGCCTCAGATCCAAACACCAGAGGAGGAATCAGCTCCCCCTGGAAGCTCTTCTCTGGAAACACAGTTCCTGAGCCCAACTGCAATTGCTATCTTCACTTCAACATTTCACTTCTTTTTCAGATAGACACAGGCTGACCTGCAGTAACGCTCATGCTCAGAGTGAAGACACAAACAGGCAGCAGAATAATTTCAAAATGCTAAATATGAAATAGATCTTCCACTGCACCCTCAAGGTTTAGAAGGAAATGCTGGAAATTCTACCAACTCACAGGTGGTGCTCCGGTGTTGTCTCCAAGGCCATTCTCTCTGCAGCAGCCTCCCTCAACTCAACTCGCCCAGCTTTGAGCTCCACAAGAAAGGAAGCGCTTTAGATTCTGACTCCAAACCTCAGGTTCCTCCAAATCAAGTCACCCAGAATGAAGTCAGCCATCGGAGCACTTCTCCGGTGGGAAACATCCAGAGGTCTCCCTGCTGGCACACTCAGGAGCCCCTGGAAGTCTCAGAGCATTAGAGGGGCCACAATGGGGCTCCCCTGCCTGAGCACAAACTTCCAGCTCTCCTGGAGGCAAAGCTGACCAGAGTTTCTAAAGGATTCCTGGTTGAAACCCACACCCTGAGGGAAAGCACTAGAGAGAAAGCCGTCTTTAAAGTGTGGTAGTGTATGGTGTCAGGATCACCCCAAACCTCCAGGGTACTACTAAGCAGTGAGCCACTTACTGAGAAAAGGTGGTCTCCAGGGGAGACAATCAAGAGAGACAGAGAAAGGAAGCAGAAGACAACGAAAGGGAGGAGAAGGGGAAGAATAACAAGGAAACAGAGAAAGTGAGAGGCACACACACGGGGAAGAAAGACCACCACGAACAAGGGAATCCTATTTCAGAGACCCTAAAGATCCCTGAACCCCAAACCATGCAATTATATTCAATGCACCACAGGAGCCACGGACCAGAGGGTCGGGCCAAAGGGCAGAAGAGCTGTGCCACAGGACCCAGGCTCAGCAGCTCGATCCCGACTTCTGCCTTGGCCCTCCGAAACCGAGGACTCCGCGGGGGGCCGTGCGGTCGCGACCCACTACTCCAAGTGTCTTCTTGCCTAGCTATCAAAAATGACCTTGGAGCACAGACCGGAAGACTGGGGTTTGGGGGCTTGGACATCCTAAGAGAGGCAGAGAGCGAGGGGGTGGAGGGAGGCAGGAAAGCGATTTTTGTTTCCCAGTTAGCATGAGCTCATCTCTGGACTGAGGTCTGAAGTAGCAAGAGCCGAAAATGATAGTTCAGCTCCTGCCTGAGGCTTGACTGAAAAAGCAATTGAGACGTTGCAAAAATGTGCTTGGAGAGGACTCACGGGGCAGGGGTCACGTCTGCAGACGCATCTACCCTTAGGAGGGTCCCGGGCCCTCTTGCCTAGCTCTGCCGCTCAGAAATCCACCCCCGGAGGTGGGCAGTTCATGGCCACAGCTACGTGAAAGTCAAGCCCCCTCGGGTTAGTGCCCCCTCCTGTCCTCTCCTATCCCTGAATGGAACTGAGGTCTCCCGCAGCTTAGCGGCTTAGGGGTGCGAAGCTGAGGAGTTGAGAGATGCCTAGTTCTGAGGGACCATCTCAGCCTTCATACTCCATGTACATAACCAGTTCTGCAGTTCTCCTAGGAGCCCGGCACTTTTACAAGGCTGTTTCGGACCATATTTCACTCTAATGCAAACCCATTTAAATCATCGCCTTGTTTTTTGCAGACTGCTTCTTGTAAATGGGGTCATAAATCCAGGATGTCAAGTTGGATGGAGTGGCGCGTGGACAGGGGAGAGGTGAGCGGAAATAAACCGAACAGGGAAGGAACCTCCGCGGGTGGGGTGAGAGGGGTTCAGCCGGCCCCCCAGAGTGGACGCGGGAGGGCTGAGCCAACCACCCGCGCACCCTGGAGTCCGAGCCTGCGGCGTGGTTACCGGTGCAGGCGGCCACTTGGTGTTCCGTCCCGAAGCGAGCGCCCCTACCTGAAAAAGCCTGAGGATGTTGGCTACCATGATGGAGACTGAACTCCCCGAAGCCCCAATCACTCCAACTACTTTCTCCGGCTTGACGAAAACCGGGGGCTCCCCGTTGGTGCAGCGCACATCGGAGGTGTCCTTCTGGATGAGTGCCTGGACGAAAGTGAGTGACTGTTCGAGCGCGTAAGTGTCCCTGGAACAAGTGTCCAGGATCCGCGCGCCCAGCGTCACGTTGGGCAGCAGGTTGGGATCGCTGTTGATCTGGTCCAGCGCGTACAGCATAGCTTCCAGCCTGTGGATGCCGTTCTCCCTTTTGATGTCCCCGCAGGGCACTCCGCTGGGACCCTTAGCATGCACCGGGAACAACCCCCCAAGGGTGACGTCCCCCTCGATCCGGATTGAGTGCGGGGCGTACATCTCCTGGCCGATTGCTGCCGCCGCCAGTGCGCACAGGAGCACTTCGAGCACGCAGCAGGGGAACTTCATCAAAGTCAGGGCGCGGAGCAGCCTCCCCAGCTGGACCATGCTGCTCCGGCAGCGGCTCTAGCGGCTCTAGCGGCAGCGGTGCCGGAAGGGAGGGCGGTGGGCTCGCAGAGGTCTGGATCCCTGGAAGCGAGCTCCTCTGGGAAAGCCCGGGGACTTCTGCAGGCACCGAGGGTGGGGGCGTCGGCAAAGGGGCGGCCGGAGAGAGCGGCTGAGGTGTCCCGCAGCGCGGGCCAGTCTGGGGCTCCGGGCGCTTTCGGTTCCGGCCGGCGCCGCCGCGCTCCCCGGCTCGCCTCCCCGCTCTCCACCAGCCCGGCACTGGGGCGAGGGCAGGGATTGCTATCGCTTTAAATGGTCCTTCGCTCCCTCTCCTCCTCCTCCCACTCCCTGTCCACCTCCCTCCCTCGCTCGCTCCCGGCTCTCCCCACCCTTCCCAGCACCGCCCTCCCCACTGGTTTGCATCATCACGCAGGGAGGGGCTGCGTGCAAAGGAAAGGGGGGGAACTGGTGGGCGGCCGGCGGGAGGGGAAGGTGCCGTGCCGTGGGAGTTTCGTGGTGCCCAGGGAATCCAGGGATTTTTCTCAGGTCGTGGGAGAGGGCGGAGCTCTTGGCCCCCAACTCACTGTGGGCGTCTCTTGCCAGCTTCCACCCACACCCTCCTTCTTCGGGGCGGAGGCATGAGCGGTGGGATGAAGCGGGATGCCAGGCGCTCACTGCTCCCACCCCAGGTCCGGAGCCCCGACTGCCCGCTCAGGGAAAACGCCAGGCAGTCAGGAGGTGAGCAAACCCGGGCAAGAGAGGCGCGGGGACACCCGTCTACTCCTCATCTGCTCTGCGTATTCGAGTTTAGACCACACACACACACACACACACACACACACACACACCACACACCATATGCACGCGCGCGCGCACACACACACACACACACACACGGGCGCGCGCTCGGCTGGACTGGGCTGCAGGGAAACAAAAACGTAGAAGAAACGTTACAAAAGGGCACTGCGTTGGTCTTCAGGGGTTACTGGGGTCAGAGCTGGTTGTACTAACAGTGGTCACCACACAGTGGAGGTTGGGCAGAAACCTCGGAATGGGGGCTTTTTCCCATTTGCTACAAGAGGTAGAGCAGCTGAGAACTCCGAAGAAGAGCAGTCTCTTCTGGAGCGCTGACAGGTGTACCGCTCCCTCCCACCTCTGCAGGAACCGCTTCTGAACTGGTGACAGGTTTTTGCAGGAAGAAAACAGCAAGAAAGAGTGACTGTAGGAGGGAGAGGCACACTAGCCCTCCCGTATTCTGGATCAGGAATGCCTGTGTTTCCCTCTGCTTTGAAATGTTGGAGCCAAAGTCTGCACGCCAAAGAAACTGCACTGTAATTAGAAAGGTCTTTATCAGAGATGCCCCAGGCTGTCAGCCCTAAGCAGCCGGGCCTTTAAGGCAACAAGTGTCCCTCCTTCCCACCTGAAGGAATCTAGTATTTGTGTTCTTTGGGACAGGAGTAGACTCAAGGGAGTTTTAATTCAAGTCTCCCCGGGTTTGCAGGCAGAATGCTAGACAATGGAGAGGAGAGGAAAGATGGAGGGAAAGGGGCAGCACAAGCCAGGCTAGGTTTTTGTGGGGTTTTTTTTAAGTTGATGATGGAAAATTACTATTGCATTTTCAAGAGAGAGATAGCAAACTTTCTTGACCTCCGACTACCTGTGTGTCCCTGGCATTTGTGTTTCCTAGACTGGATTTAAGTTTTCCCCATCTGGAAAATGATGAGGTGGAACTGGCCCCTCTTGTAGTTATCTTTTCATTCTCAAATCCTCTGTTAAACTAGGCCATGTCCCTTTGGCCGTCGTGTTCTTTTTAGGTCAATATCCCCTGTTGCTTTATGTGTAGGAAGCCAGCAAAAACCTATGCAAAGATTATTACCAACATTTTTACTGCAGAGAGCATCTTATTTGTCTAATGTCTATTCCTCTTACCTCTGGGGACAGTTCATCCATTTCTTTTCAGATATGCATCATAGTGTGGTTTTGAGAACTGACCCTACTTTCTATAATCAGATCTCTGTTCATCAGAGCATCTGATCCTTCAGGTGACAGTGCTCAGTTCAAGGATGAGCCCACAGCAAGCCTGGTATTCTTCAGGACTAATCGCTGCATGTTTGCTGGGGCAGCCAGGGCGAAGGCAAAGGGTTATTGTCATCCAGAAGCATATCTCTGCAGGAGGAATAAACATGTGCCCCTTTCTCAACACATTTTGTTTCTCTTTTGGAAAACTGTTACACTTCTCTAATTCTGTAAGACCGGCACTGTCCACCCATGCGGTAAATCACTCATAAATGTACTTGAGTATACAAGGTATCAGACACTCGGCACAACCTTATGGCATGATGCATCCTGCTTTTTTGTGCCAGTCCTCTAGTGATGAAAGCACTGGGTGAACTTCTTCATATTCTGTGGCAGTGGTTTTCACAGGAATGGGCCTATGCACGTGCCAAAGTAATAGAAATATATAAAAGGAGCCACACACACAGAGGGGACTGGAGCCAAATATTTGAGCTCCTGAGTCAAGGCATACTTGAAGAATTTCCCTTCCACTTTTTCAATTATTCAGTTTTTTCTCTCTATTGCGTGAAGTAAAAAGAAACATACTACCACCCCCACTCCCACCCCCACCCCACTTTAATTCTCTACTTTAAAACACAGGATTTAAAAGGTGACAAAGCTGGAATACTTACCCTATTAAGGTCAAGTCATCTAATTGTCAAGGGAAAAAAGTGATTAAAGCAACAGCAGGCCATATTTGGGACACAAGTAAACAGATCCTACTTCTAAAGGGCCAGAACCTCAGGGTGTTCTCAACAGAGACTATATTTAGTTAAATTTTCACATTAGGGTATTTATTAGGAAGTTGGTGAGGAAAATAAGCCAAGAGGTGAGTACCAAGTAAAACCACTTCTTTGCCACTTCTGTATCAAGGGCTTGCTGTGGACAGCTGCCTAGTCTGTCTTCACCATGCTTTGCTCATCTCCCTGGACATCTTCTGCCTTGTATTGCCATCGCTCTGTACATGTCTTTTTTCCCTCGCCAAGCTGTGAGACCCTTGAGGGTAAGGGCTGAGTATTATTAATCTTTTCATTTTGGACAATGTTTTGAATTGTGTTTTGTACCTAAGAAGCACTCGTGCCCTGAATGAATCAGAGCCGGTTTTGTCATCCTGCGCTCCCTTTATCTGACAGTGACCAAGCTCTAAAGTGGGCAGAGCTGAAATGCTGGCACATAAACTACTGTTCTTTTAGTACCTCTACAGGGATTTTTGGAAGTTAAAGGATAATTCATGCATTTTCAAACAAGTTTGTTTTAGACAAATTAGTAAGCCTGAAACACTGTAACCTTCAAGTATTTGATCAGTTTTTTTATGAAAGCTTCACTTAATCTTTCAAGAGTCAAGGGCTCACTACAGAACCAATATCTGTCCTCTCTACCACCACCATCTCTGTCAGGTGCTTGGGGTCAGCCACAAGCGAGCACCTCTTTTATTACACCAGGCACTAGCCCTACACATGCTGCATACAAAGTGGTATTTCTCAGGAGAGAAACTGGAAATCAAAGCTAACCTAGCAAAAGCATCACACAGTCAATACCCACAGTAGCTCATTAATCTTTCCACCTGTATCTGTTTGGCCACAATGCATACAGACTAATCTTACATAAGTAACGATGTATGTAAAAATACATACGTACATGTATTTATCACAATCATTAGACAGACAGACAGATAGATAGACAGGCAGACTAGGCACTATAAATCTTGGTGTAACCCTGACTGGGTCAGTCATTATTCTACTGTCAGATTTAATTAGAGAAGTATATGGTTTTAGGCATAAAGATCAGACATTATACAGTATACAGTATGTTCACAAGCTTGATTTTATGTAGTTATCCATCCAGCATCACTTAGGAGTTAACAAAAATAACAAAATTTACCATATTGGTCAAACTCCTGTATTTACCATTTCCTTTTCCTAACCTTCTGTCTTTATTTTTTCATTGCCTATCATCTCTGTATCTTCATTTTTGTACTGCCTATCATGTTTTTATTCTTTGTTTCCACTGTATTTAACTCTAGTTTATAATGCACTTGATTACTGCCCTTAACCACAGCTACTTGTGCCAGTACTTCTACTGTACTCCCACTCTTCTTGCACTCTGCATGGAAGAATTTAGCCATAGCTCTACTATCTAGAATATATAAAGAGCTTAAAAAAATCAGCCCATCCAAATTTAAAGACATAATTCAAAAATGGGCATCTAAAATGAATAGATACTATTCAGAGGAAGAAGTAAGAGCAGCTAAGAAGTATATGAAGAAATGCTCAACATCATTAGTCATTTGAGAGATGCAGATGAAAACAACACTGAGATTTCATCTCACTCCACAAAGAATGGCTGCCATGTCAGAATTAGCCAGCAACAAATGTTGGCGAATCTGTGGAGAAAAGGGAACACTTCTCCCCTGCTGGTGGGACTGTAGACTCGTACAACCCCTGTGGAAATCAGTTTGGAGATTCCTCAAAAAACTAGGATTAGAGGTCCCATTTGACCAGGCCATTGCCCTGCTAGTTATACACACAAAGGAATTAAAACAGTCATTTCACAGTGACATATGTGCACCCATGTTTATAGCAGCTCAGTTTGTGATTGTGAAATCTTGGAAACAACCCAAATGTACATCAACAGGAGAACAGATAAGGAAGATGTGGTTCTTTTATAGTATGGAGTATTATGCTGCCACTAATAATGACAAGATTGAGTCATTCAAACGCAAATGGATGTACCTTAAGGATATCCTAATAAGCAAAATAAGCAAGTCACAGATGTGTAAATATCATATCTTTTCTCTGACATGAGAATATGAAGTTGTAAGTGAATTGTAATATGTATAGTTGATATTGCAAAGTAGAAAATATTTAAAAGGAAAGAGTGTAAGGGCAAATAACGAGGGGAAAATGAATGTAGAAATAATAAAGAAAAAAATGAAAACAAAGATTGTGTATATAGGGGGGATGCAGGGTGGGGAGAATAGGGAAAAAATAAGAATCAAGTCATGTCATATTCTGGTCCAAACTCTTAAAGTTGAATGCAATTATCATGTGTATTCATAATTACCAATAAAGATAATTTAAAAAAACAATTTAGCCATAGCTGATCATGGTGGCTCACGCCTGTAATCCCAGCACTCTCGAGGCAGAGGCAGGAGGATGGTTGTGAGTTCCAGGCTAGCTCTGGTGATACAGTGAGTTCAAGGTCAGCTTGAACTACAAAGTGAAACTGTCACGAAAAACTTTTAAAAAAAGAAAAAAAGTACTTAGCCACAACTTTAACCATTATTTCATATTCACATTTCAGGACCAAGTAGGATCACTTTTCCTAGGAGAGATTATTTCTTGTTTTATTTTCTATTATATTTATATGTAGTATATACATGCCTAGTGCCATTTAATTACCAAGCATTTGTTCACTACCTGATCCATTTTGTGAAGAAATCCAACATTTTATAGACAGACGATTCATACTGGCATCTGTGAAGAGTGGGATGGAATTGCCAATCGTGTCTTTCTTTGCTGTATATAGTTCATTTAGGCATACAGGCTAGAGACAGGTGTGATGAAGATTTCAGAAGGCATCTCATAGGGTCCTTTGCTCTGGCATCACTATGTATAAATGCAAGACCTGAATTACTAGGACACTTTGACTAGACACCTGAAGGTGAAGACGACACACAGAGACATCTTGCACCCAGAGATCACCAATGGCAGGGATCTGGTTTATAATCTTTAATTATGCAAGCCAAAAAACTCAACATTTACAATGATTTTAGGTCAGTATTTTCTTACTTGCAGCTAAGCACATACTAATTGCTAGAAAGGACTAATGTATGAATTTAATCCTCCAGATATCTACATTTGACATGCATCACCATTATTACCATTATTTTATTGATCATGAGTTAGCCAAAAATACTGTTTATTAAATACCCCATTCTAGATATATTCCTCAGAGAGTTAAACATACCATATGACACACTGAGACTTGCACACCCACATTTCTACAAGTTGGATTTGTAAGAGCTAAATTTTGGAAGTAGACTATATGTTTATCAACAAATAAATGATTAAATAAAATGTTTTTACACACAATAAAAACTTTTTCTGCCATAAAAAAACGTAAGTTGATTCATTCATAGGAAGATGGATGCACCTTGAGATCATAATGTTCAGAATAATACATTAGAAATATAAGTTGAGGGCTGGGAATTAGCTCAGTGGTTCCGGCGCCTGTCTTGCAAGCACAAGGGCCTGGGTTTGATTCCCCAGTAACCACATACAATACTGGGTGTGGAGACCCATGCCCAGCAGCAACCAGTACCACATACCACAGTGCTGGGAGTGGTGGCTCATGCCTGTAATCCCAGCACTCGGGAGGCAGAGGCAGGAGGATTGCTGTGATGTGAGTTTGAGGGTGAGCTCGGGGGCCAGCCTGAATCACAAAGTGAGACCCTGTCTCAAAAACCCTTAAAAAAAAAAAAGAAGAAGAAATATAAGCTTAAACATCACATGATTTCTTTTATATGAAAAATCCAAATTATAAAGAGATATCCAAACCAAAGTCAAGTCAGAGGAATTTGGGAGATGAAATGAAACTAAGATCAATAGATGTAAGGAGAGAAAGGAGGGAGGGAGAAGACATGAAGGGATGAATTAAGATATGTTAGTTCCCCAACCCTGTGCAAGGAATGTAGACATTGTACAATACAAATATGAACAAATTAAAAAAAAACAATAAAGACACTGCCTTTTGTTTCTGTTTCTTGGGTTCCTTCCTTCTTATCTTTTGTTCTCTGGTCCTTTTGCTCTTTAATTCCAGCCTGAAGATGCTCCATGACTGCTCCATCTCATCCAACACACTCAATTCATGCTCAGGTCCCTTGGGACGTCGCTCAGGTCTCCATGACCACTCTGGATGCGCAGAATGGAGAGCCAAGAGTAAAGACTCATCTTGGGACCAAAGAAGACCTTTGATTTTACATTTCTCTTCCAGATGCAGAAAAAGAACTTCTGTACCCATTCATATGGGTAGGAACAAGAAACTGCTTCTGAGCAAATTGCTGTTACAAAAAGTGATCCTTCAGATAAAAATGAATCTCCCTTCTCTATCATATTTTATACAGGCTTTTAGAAAAATAAAGATGTTATTTCCAGACCCTTGAAGCAGAACAAAGTAACCCTGAGATACTTAACAGGCAAACAGTATACCTGGCTTTAAAATTTCTAGACAAGCCCTGTCTGAAAATTCATATATTCAACTCTCATCCTACACCCCTTTCATTGTTCCTACAGTGCCCCTACATGGGCAGGTCGTAGGCCATTCTTGTGGGGATGGCTTGGTCCCCACAAATGGAGATGGACTTGCTGATTCTAATGCCCATCTACCTGAACCTAGGTGTGGGTATATACCTAGAATTGGCTATAGTAAGCTCTCCCATTCCCTGGGGAGGCTGATGAATTCACCATAGCAAAGCACTTGATATTTGATATATTAATTCTTAAAGAAGGTACATTTATTCCCCTTGGTTATCCACATATGACAATGAAGTCATGAAGCTTTCACTAGTTGTCATTTCTGGAAAGTAAAGATAGTCTGTCAAAGAATAAAAACAACCCATAAAGGAAAGTAAATCAGAGACAGAGAGAGAGAGAGAGCGTCCTCACACTCATATTGGACACTGCTTTAGCCATGCCAGAAGCTCTATACCCTCTTTCTCATTCCTTTTTGTTACCAATATGACATAACCTTTTTAAAAGATTATATGAATTCAGTCCCTCATAAGTGTTAATTCATATTATTACTAAAGCCAGCAGAATATTCTGATCATTGGATTAATATAACATTATAGGAAGCTTAGAACTTTACCCTACAGAGATCAGCCAATTTTGGGTTAGCTCTCCATACAACAACAGACCTTGAAAATATAACATCAGGCTCTAAATTACAATTTATTCAAATTATTGTATGAAAAAAAAACAAAACTTAGGAAGGATTAAATATAATAGATATAACTCCAGATTATCTTTAAAATACTTTGATTCTGTTTTGATATTTAGATCTCTGACTCATTTTTATTTTGGTCTAGTGTTAGCCTTTAGCATGTGGAAGGCTAGTTTTCCCAGGACTGCTTATCAAAGAGGCTCTCTTTCTTCCAGGGAAGGTGTTTGGACCCTTTATTGAAGATAATGTAGCTGAGTGTATTTGGAGTAGTTTCCGCATTTTCTATTGTTTTATTAATCCTCGAGTCCCCCCCCTCCCCCCGCTCAGTTCTTATCTGTTTTTACAACAGTAGCTCTATAGTGTAATTTCAAGTCAGGGATTGTGAGGTTCTCTACCTTCTCTTTGTTACTCAGGATTATTTTCACTATTCTAGGTCTCTTCTGGTTACAAATAAACTTTAGGAATGTTTTCTATAGTTCTGAGAGGTATTCTACTGGTATTTTTATTGGAATTTCATTAAATCAATATAATGATGTTGGGATATGGCATTTTTTCTTTGATGGTCCTTTCGATCCAGGAGAAAAGGATATCTTTACTTTTTTTGTATCCTTTTCAATCACCTTTTACAAAATGCTGGAGTTTTCAATGTAAATTTTTTTTTTACTTCCTTTGTTAGACTGATTCCTAAGTATTTCATTATAGGTGATGTAAGTACAATATATAAACAAAACTTTAGTAGCATGAGAAATATTATGAAGAATCAACAACTAGGATTTTTTATTAAAAAGCTTTTGTACATCAAAAGAAATCACCAACAGTGTATAGAGATAACCAAAAGAGTGGGGAAAAAAAAAAAAAAACTGCCAAGTGTTTCTCAAACAGAAGACTGATGTCTACAATATATAAGGAGCTAAAAACTTTCCCCGCTAATCTAAAGACCCATTTCCAAAATGGGCATCTAATATACATTTCCCAGATGAAGAAGTACAAGTAGCAAATTATTATATGAAAAAAAATATTCAACATTGCTGGTCATTTGAGACATGCAATTTAAAACAATGCTGAGATTTCGTCTTACCCAAGAAAGAATGGTTATTATCAAGAAATCAACCAGTAACAAATGCTGGCAGAGCTGTGGGGAGAAAGGAATCCTTCTCCACTATTGATGGGAGTACAGACTGCTCCACCCCTGTAGAAATTAGTGTGGAGATTCCTCAAAAAATTAAAACGAGAGCTTCCATTTGACCCACCCATCTTCCTCCTCTATAACTTTCCCAAAGAACTAAAAGTATCACATCACAGCGATATATGTATACCCATGTACATAGCAGCAATTCGTAATAACTGAATTTTAGAATCAACCTAAATGCCCATCAACTGCTGAGTAGATAAACATGTGTTTCTTTTATACAATGGAGTACTACCCAGCCGTAAAGGATGGTTTTGAGACATTTATAGTTAGACAGGCACCACTGAGCTACATCCTGGCCCTGAGCCATTTATAGCTAAATGGATGCATCTTGAGATCATACTCTTAAATGAAATAAACCACACAAATGTGTAATATTATACCATTTCTCTGGTAAGAGAAACTGAAAGTGTAAAAAAGGACCAAAATACGTAACAGGTATTATGAAACAGGAAGAAAATGTTTAAATATGAAGGGAAAAGAGGGAGGAGGGAAGATAAAGGAAAGAAAGAAAAAGGAAAAAAATTTCTTGTTAGAGGGTAACAGGGATTGATGGAGAATGAGGAAAAAAAAAAAAAAGAACCAAGATTTATCACATACAGGTACAAATTCCATACCATGAGCATGATCATTATATATATCTGCACTATGCCAATAAATTTAATGATAAAAGAATAAACAAAAAATCAATTTTTTATGTTCCTCTCATGACAAGAAATGTAGTGTAGATTTTTATGTGTTATGCAGGATGAGATATTGTGCATAAAGTCAGTACTCATTTCTTTGAAGCTAACCTTTTTAATTTTATTGGTACAGTTTAGACTCACCTGATGGTGACAATTCATCTTAGATAACTTGTACCTCCATGTGGTTAACTTGATTTTCTCCTCATTCCCTTTCCCTCCCACCCACCTCTTGCCCTTCCTTATTTACAAAACTCGTGTTTCCATTTTTTGCTCCTCTTCAAATTTTTTCCTTTTCTTCATTCCTTTCCCCATCCCTCTCTAGATTTCCCAACTTACTGACATTTTTTTAAATTTCACTTTGTCTGTTACAAATTTTGTTCCATCTGTTACAAATGTACATTTTCCGTTTCTTACACCAGAGAGACAAAGTGATATTTACAAATAAAACCAGCAATAATTTAAACTAGTTAGAGTTTACTTTATTTAAAGAATCAGAGCACATGATCCTTGCATCTCTGAGATCTGCTTACTTATGGGTATTGGAGGCCTCCAAATCTGATGACTGAATATGCTGTATTTTTTGAGTGATCCTGATCACTGTGGCTACTTATTCTCATTAATGAACATTAACTCTGTCTTGGGCACAGAAATGGGCAGTTGATATGCAGAATTTCATTTAACATCTGCCTTAAATCTATAAGTTACTACTATTACTGTCTTTATTTTCAGGACTCAGCACTCTTGCAATAGTTTACACATTGATTCATTTTGTCTGCACAACTAAATGAAGATTTAATTCCCAGAATAAATTCCCAGCATTTAATTCCCAGCAATTCCCAGCAGTGAAGGATTACCATCATCTCATTTATTTTCCTCATAAAATTGGGGCAAAAAGTAGTTTTAACATCCAAAAAAACCAAAAGTCACACAGTTAGAAAGCACCAGAGCTCGGATTTGAACTTAAAAGTTTCATCTTCAAAGTCTTCAGTTTAACCACAATGGTCTCTAACCTATGGATAGAGACAGATCTGGCTGGTATCTATTGGCAGCCATGTTTCTAAAGCGCTATTGCTTTTCCATGGAGCAACAGAACATGACCCACTTGTTCAGGAGTTCATGGAATAATTCCACCTAGGAGAAACACGTTAAAGGTGTGGCCAGTCACTCAAAGGTACTGTATCACACAAATGTTGCTTTTCTTTCTCTACCCAAAATCACATGAGAAGTCTATTTAAGAGGTAAAGTAAATGGTAAAGTCTGTCTATTCTTTATTAGGCTTCTAAGATTCCACTGGGTCTGCACCTTCCAGCCCTGAACAAGCTGTCTTTTTCTTGTCATGACATCATCCTTGCTTTGTACTGGATGCTGCTCCCCAGCAGACTAAAGCCTTGAATCTGCCAAGTTTCGCAGTTTCCTGAATCAAATTCAGCATCTCACCCAAACTGACACAAAGGTGTATCTTCCTTCCTGGTTATGATTTGATTTAGTAAATATTAACTGAGTTCTTGAGATTTTATAACAGCCCTTCTTCACAATGTCTAAATTTGGCTTTTTAACGAGCCTTGTGTATTTCTGCACAGTTAACTGAAATGTTATGGATCTGTTTTACAAATGTTTAAAGCACTGAACCTTTCTCCTTCAGAGAATTTTTAAATCTCAGGAGAATATCTATCTAAATAGCTGTTTAGTATCACCACCTCTCTTAAGATTCAAACAATATTCCTTACATTAACCACACACATTCTTTAAAAGCTTTGATTCCTTTTAATTTGGCCCAATTTCTTACTTTCCTACCTTCATTGAAGTTAATGTCTTCAAAGTTGATGTTAAGATCTTGGCCACAGAAGTACTTTTCCTACAGTGATTTTGATTCTTAAATCCTTTAGACTTCAAATCCACACCCCCCCATACACACAAAAACAGTCATCATTAAACAGTAAGAACTGGGATTTAACCCTTTTTTAAAGGAAATGGTAGCAGGCAATCAGATGCCCACATTCATGAACTCAAGTGTTCTCAGTTGTGGACCTTTGCTTCTGGTCATGATGGACTAATCAGCCCCAAAATTTCCCTCTCACTTGTCGCAAATCATTTGAAAAAATGACAACTATAGAAAATAATTGGCATAAGATATTTAGTGAGCAGCAGCTCAGGACTATAACCCACAAAGAAGAGGAAGAAATGATGAGCCACGAGAATATCACACCTAGTACCAGTTTTCAACCCAATCTGAACATGGGAAATAAATTACTTTAAAAAAAAATCTACAGAATGGAGTACTACTCTGCCATAAAAAATGATAAGTTTGAATCATTTCTACTTAAATGGACATACCTTGAGGATATCCTCATAAGTGAAATAAATAGGTCACAGATAGATACATATCGCATCTTTTCTCTGGTATGAGAAAATGAAGATGTAAATGAGTCCTAGCATTGTATGTTATATATTGTGAAATAGA
>PVIR01009211.1:18845-54091 GCA_004026965.1 Petromus typicus | reverse complement strand
CTCTTCTGGCATGGGCCTGGAGGCCAGCAAGCTCCAAACTTGGTGCAGACTCAGTGGCACAGTCACCGGTTCCCGAGCCGCCCGCTGCTAACCTCAGTCCCTGGGTGCTCTTCCGGCGTGGGCCTGGAGACTTGACTTCTATTTTTAAAACACCCAAAGATTTGGTTATTTTGAAACTCAAAGAGTTGGTTATATTGAATCCCAGAAGAGTTGGGTATATTTTATATTTATGTACTGATAATACAAGGAAATCATTTGAAAGATAAATATCCTCTCTTACATCTAGTTAATGTGGAATTTTAAAAATTCCTCTCTTTTCTCTGGTGTTGTATAACAATATACCCATTACATTTGAAAATATTTAAGTTGAAAATGTCTTTAATACTTCAAGCCCACTGAACATCGTATTTTAGGAAGATAGTAGATTACAAGTTTTTTAGTCCTGGGAAGATCTAGCTAACCGAGAGGTGCAGCTTCCTTAGCATCTTGAATGTTGCAGATCACTAGTCTTGAAAAAGATTAGAATTCAAAATTCAAAGTATAGTTTTTACAGAATGTTTATCACTTTGGCTACAAAATGAAAAGTTGAATCTTTGTAATTTGGATACCTTCTCTATGTCGAAAACTAATATGTTTATGTTCATAAACGTGTTCATTTTATCTCAGGAACAGTTATAATAGATCATTTATTTTCCCTAATGTAGCTCTCAACCAGTCACTCTAACCAAAAGGGAGCGGTGGCTTGCATAACATTTAAGATGAAGACAGTAGTGTTCTTACATGTATTGAGTTCCTCCAAATGTACTAAGGCAATTTAAGTTAATACTACTTTGCCATATTTCATAGCATTTTATAGGACAGTATGTTTTTCCTCACTGTTTTCATTGTTCTGAACTTTAAATACTCATTGGAATAGAAGCTTTTAGTGTCTGAAAACATATAATAATGTGTGGCCTGGGCTTTGTGCAGACACTGTATCACTTATGGTGTTTAATCTCAATGAATTTGCATAGTTACTCTGTGAAGATCTAATTTCCCTTTTAGTGATTAAGCAGCTGAGATGTGAGAGACTAAGGGATTTTGGATTGTATAAAAAATAAGTGACATGGTAGGCCAGCCTATTTAGAACTTCAGCATATTACTTCTTAATTATTACCCCTATACTCTTCAAATCTTGATCAGTTGGGTGATCTGAAAATGAACAGTATTTAGAAGCCTTACATAAGGAAATATGGTTCCTTCTAGATGTGCTAGGAGTTAATTTTAGGTTTAAAGGGAGAAAAAAGACAAGAAAGAAGGAAAATAGAATAAACAAATGAATATATAAAGATAAATATAGTTAATGGTTGAATACTCATAACTTAACTCATTAAAATTAAAATCTTATTTAAAATTTATGCCTAACTATCTAACCTACGATGAAGAAAACTTGCTATTATAACATGGGAGTTAACATTGCAACTGGGTTTTGAGAAACTGTTTATGGTTAGTAGTAGAGAAAAAAATATTTGAAAAAAATAACTGTAAAATTTATTATTATTTCTTTATGCATGTAAAAACTGATAGTTTACTTAGAATTTGCCCTTAAAGATCTATGAATTAATGTTATCATTACTTTTCCTTTCTTATACTAATATGATGAAAAATATTCAGAAGGGACAAAAATGAAAGATAAATTTGAACTATGGAAATATTGTATTAAATTAATTTCTTTCCCACTGACTCTGCTTTCTATTTCATTTAAGTGCCAACAAATTGGTTTCCTATAATTTCTGGTACTTGGGAGTAGAGTATATACAGTGTAAATTTTTCAAATAATTATTTTCCTCATTGATGGTATTACCAATTTACCTGCTTGTATTCCAAATGCCTTTGAGATTCAGTTATGGATGTATAAAACATATTGTCAGATTAAATTAATTGTTTAATTAATTTGAGGAGCTTTTTCTTTCAGCAGTCATCATTTACAGATTGTTTAAGTCCTCAATATGTAGTTACAATGCTGTTTTAACTGCATTTGTGCATACAAATTTCAGGATCATATTTCATCAGTTCAGTCCATGGTTGTATCATATCTATACTTTAGAGCATGCTTACTGGTAGTACATGTTTGTGTGCAGTTACTTTTCATTTAAATTCCCTAAGCATACTTCAAATCACAGAAAGTTAATTGATATAATTGAGTGTGTAACTATTAAAGAAATACTTCCCACTGAGTTTCGCAATTAATATTTACTGAGAGAAGTAATAAAAACCAAAATTTTTCAGGCATCATAAATCTATTTAGAACTTGTATTTGTGTTTTACATTTCAGTGTAGCTGAAAAGAATTGGTTTATGCATTATATTAAGGATTTTTAATCAGAAAACTTACATGCTTAAATATATTTATACTTGTTTGGCACTTTTGCTTACAATGAAGTAGATTTAAAAAACCTTGGTAAAAAATAATTTCAGAAAATAATTATTAAAAGAGAAGACCGCACAGAATTACTTAATTTACAATTTTTGTTTACTATTCCATAAAGCAATAATATGGATCCTTTTAATGAAAAAGTAAAACCAGAGAAATGTAAATGCTACAAAATTATTTATGTCAAGTTTCAGATTTGATGGCTATGCAATTCCACGCACATTATTAAATTAAGTTGCTATATCATTTTAGAAAATCCATTTCCTAGGAGGTTCAACAGCTGTTTAGTAATCATTTCTAAATGGAAATGCATATTAAAACATTTCAGATTAATAATATGCAATACAATTTGTCCAAAAATGGAAAAAGTGGAAAATAGTGGCAATCTCAGCATGTTCCTTTGAAGATAAGATTCTAAAGGTGTAGAAAGTACTCAAGGAAGAGAAGATGTCAGTTTTGTTATTTGCCAGACACTTTTCTAAGTTTCTTTTTTTTTTTTTTTTGACTCCCACTGTTTAACCTACTAGATAATACTAGAAGTAGATATTATCATAATCTTCTTTTTAGAACTAAAGAAAATTAAGTCTCTAGAAAGAAATTTCAATCAAGCACTTGTAGTGTATAAGGGTATGATAAAGTTATTCTCAGTGTTGTTCTTTGCAAGTAGCTCTGTGTTGCTTTTTTTTCAATTCAAATCTTTATTGGTACATTATGAGTGCACATCATTATTGCATTCAACATTAAAAGTTTGTACCAGAATATGACACATCTTGATTCTCATTTCTTCCTTTCCTCCACCCATCCTGCAACCCCCCATATACATAAGCTTTGTTTTCTTTTTTAAAATTATTATCACATTCTTTTTCTCCTCATTATTTACCCTCACACCCTGTTTCCTTTTATATATTTTCCATTTCACAATATTAACTATATATATATACTAGAACTCATTTCCATCTTCATTTTCTCATACAAGAGAAAAAAATTGATATTTACACATCTGTGACCTATTTATTTCATTTATGAGGATGTTCTGAAGGTACATCCATTTGAGTATAAATGATTCAATCTTAGCATTTTTAATGGCAGAATAATTATCTCTCGTTAATTCTCTTCCTTGGATATTCTTAACTTGCTAGGTCTTTGTCAATAAACTTATTTTCATTCTGAAAAACTCATCAATCTGATCTCACCTAATGTCTAATTCTCCTTCCTGAGTTCTTGGGGGAAGGTATGTACTGCACAACTGTGACATTTGTAAAGGAACATGCCTCTCACAGCTTCCACTGCAATGTCACATGGATTGTTGGAAGGGATGACATCTTATTCATCTTAGTGGAATCTGCAGTAATATAAAGAGGTAGAACTTTGGGCCAGAAGGAATTAAAGAAGAGAAAGAGGAGTAGGAAGAACATCAATGCAGCAGAATATTCAGTGTCTGCTTTAGATGGTATCATGACCACCATGTCCTCATATGGTGAAGAAATGAGAGAGATGAGTGCTGTACTAAGCCTTTTCTATAAATCTTTAATCCCCAATCATAAAGTGGAGACTTCATGATTTAGTTATCTTCCAAAAGCTTCACTTTTTAATATCACCACAGTGATAATTAAAAATTCAGGATGAATTTGGGAAGACATATTCAGGTTATCAGCCATTTGATTTTAACCTTCTTTCCTGTTTTATCTATACATATTGCATAGTAGAGAAAAAATTTTGAGCACAATACAGATACAGAGAAATGTATTTATATAATATTTATTGTATTCTAAAGAGAGATAATGACACAATAACAGAGCCCAGAGAATGGTAATGGTCCTCAGTTTCCCCATAGGTAGCAAACTAGGTTAAAACACTGTATAAAATCTCGTTTTCAAATATACTACATATAATGTTGTAATTTTAAGAAAAAAAATTTTGAATCAGAAGTTGATTCATTACCGTGACACATCATTATTTAAAACTAAAGCCCAGTTGGTTTTGAGTTGGTGTTGATGGGATGGTAAATTAGGTAACAACCAAATGCAGATTTGAATGAGTGACTAAGAGCATATGTTAAACAGAAGCACAGAAAGATGAACTAAGTATTATTGGGAATCTAAGTGGATTGGAAAAAGCTGAAAAACCCAAAAGTTATTAGATTTTTACAACAAAGAAAGTATGCATACAGTTTTACAGTGAAATAAGTAGGAAGTCTTGCAATAGCAAGCTGGTTCCCTTTGCACTAATTGAAGCCCCTGACTTATGTTTTTGAGGAACAGTAAGTACATTTTTACAATTATGATACTTATTTACATGTTAAGATTCAGGAAATAACTTTTTTCTATATATTTATTTTTAAGCAATAAAGCAAAGTGCTGAAAGAAATGATAGAAAAGGATCCATCTCAAACAAGTCTATCACTTTGGTCTTTTACAAGACAAAAATAGTAAGGCAGTAAAATCAGAGACTTAGTCTAAATGTTTCAAATGTGACAAACAAAGTCAGAAAATAGATTATGACCCTTGGCTAAAAGGTAGCACAGCAATAATAGTGTTTATTGTGTTACAAATATTGTGAAATGAGGAAATCTACAACAAAAATGTGTGGGAGATGTTTCTGATGATTTAGGTCTCTTGGGTGTGTTTCATGTTTCCTAATTTTCTTTTGATGAGTTATGTTGCATTATAAATTGCTATTTATTCTTACAAGACAATGTATGAGTTTTGCTATACATTGCAATAAAAATTCTTTGTACACTGGTGATAAACAACCCTGCTTAATCAAGATAAATCTGTGAAGTTAAATCTGCCTATATACATTATCTCTTGTTTTTGCATTTGCATTTATAGGGAAAATGAACCTTAAATAATCTTCAATCTCTTCTTGTTTTAAAAATAGGCCTCAAATTATTAGATGAAACCATATTACTTTTCTAAAAAATATATCTGCTGTATATATATATTATTTTAGATAAAATTAAAAATAATATATTTAGTAAAATTTTATATTTATTGAGGAGTTTTGATTTTTCAATGCATTTATGTCTAGTATATTATTGAACAAAGCCATATGTGATACTCACTATAGTAAATAAAAATGAATAACAGCATGTGCTGCTTCATTAGTAGGGAATTTGTGTTGGTTGTAAACATCATTAGAGAAAATATCCAGAAAATATTTTACCCAAGCTCAGCATTCTATGATTGCAAAATATTTAGTGTTTACATAATAACATTATTATTTTTCACTGTCTTTCATTTTAAAACCAATTCAAGATGAACACTTTTTCTTTTATTTCTATGACTTATTCTATTACCATTTACAGTAAAATACTTTAAAAAAACACATTATACCATTGATGAAGCTATGTCCCTGAGGGAGCCACTATAATATGGCCCACACAAGATTAGTGGCAACTTGTGTATGAAACACTTTACTTCTCAGCATCACTACAGCAATAGCAAAGATTCTGAAAAATTCTTTTAAAGAGTGAAGAAAAAACTTCACAATTATTTCCATTTAAATCCCAATTGTCTTACCATGGCTTCAAAAATACTCCTTTTTGAAAGATCAATTTTTCAGAATCCATTAACACTAAACCATTAAGCAATTTATAGAAAAAGAAATTAATGAGCTTTCCTAAGAGAGTAGTCCCAGAAGTAGTTGTTCAGGAGTAATAACATTAGAAATACTACCTTGGACATTATTTTTGCAATAGATTTTTTCTAGTTTCTAAACTTAAAAAATGGAAAGAAATAATGTGCTAAAAGCACAATGCCTCTTCATGGTGTTCAAAGTTAGCTTGGAAATGAGAATCTACATCAAACTCACTGAGGTGGACTGGTGTTTGGCATAACCTGTGTAGCTGAGTACCCACTCTCTTTAAGCAGTAGAACATAAGCAAGTATTATAGAGAAGAAGGAAAGTGTGTCAAATCATCAGTTACATGTACATAGATTCCCATAGCCCCAGGCAAACTAGAAGATGGCTTTTGACATAGAGGGTAACCTAACAGGGACTGTTTCATAAACGACCCCTCCTTTGTTGAAAAAAAAATTGACTAAATTGCAAAATTCCCCTTTGTCTTTTGTTGAGACACTGACATGAATCTCAGTTTACTCAGTAAGTTGTAAATGACTGCACTTTCACTCTCAAGCACATCAACCTTTTCTGACTCCCCAAATCACCTGTTTATTCACTGGGCTCATGATTTTGCTGAGGAATGAGTTACTTCGTCAGGGTGAACAGAGACTCTGATTCGTGAGCCTGTGGCCAACATTGAATTCATCCTACATCATAGATGCTGAGGAGGATGTAGTTAGCCCAAAAAAGAGACAGAAGAAAAATTATGTTGTTATCCAAAGTTGATCAAAATCTCTGCCAGTAACTAAAATTTAAAGATTGAGTTGTTAATGGAATATAATTATAATTTTCCTTAAGGATGATAACCTTGATTTTTTTGTCAAATATTATTCCCTACCAAATTTGACTGTACTGCACAGATTTCTCATCTAGAGAAGAAAAGGGGCTGCCATCAGCCTGATATTCTTCACCCTTGAAAGGACTAGAAGCTGCTTTGAGTATAAACAGCTTACACAACAGCCTTGAAAATAACCTGTGGATGGTAAATCTGAGTAAATCAATCCAGTTAATATTTTCTCCATTATCTATAACCTAATGAAAGTTTAATGTGCACCAGGAAATTGTGTACATATTATAAGCATTGATATAAAAATAATGCATTAAGGCTGTGAAAACAACAGTAGTATATTAACATCCTTGCACAGAGTGGTAGGCCTAAATTTAAATTCTAAGCTTTTACAAAAAATATACAAGAGTTATCATCTGTGGATGTGATTTCATTAAGAAGTATGCTCCTTGTTACCTGTTCTCATCTTAAATTTCTTAACTTAGATGTTATGCTAGTCTTTATCTGTGTAGTGAAATTGTGTTGCAGCTTTCTTCTTGCAAACAGTATTTCCTCTGAAGCCTTTGTCTCTTTCTTTTCTTTAGAATACTGCTCTGGGAACTTTCCTGTCTTTAACATCAATATCCTGGATGCTTTCTTTCCTTATATCCACAGCTTTATTTGAACAAGTTCTATCGCCTTTTCACAATCCCTTTTTCCTTTTTCTCTAGAAAGCTTTGTTAACAAAGGCCAAACTCATAGACACTATTTTCTTCTTTATTTCTGTCCATGTTTGAGAAAACTTTCTTTTTGTGTGTTCATTCCTTTTTCTACCCTGCCATGAAACTGAAGTTTTCTATTTACAGCTTTTTTAGTATGATAGTGATATGCTTTACCAGTGATAAGCTTAATGAACAGAATATGTCTTGTAAATGTTCACATCTTTGTAGTCTTTATCATTATCACTGTTTTCTTATCTGCTGATCAGTTCTAGTTGAATGTCTCAGCATTACACCAGTAAAGTCTAACATGATCAACATTATCATCAACATCTTAGTCTTCAATGTTATCATTGTTACCTGTTATTAGATTTTAACTCAGCTCTTAAGAACATTTCTATTATCTTCTAAAAAGCATTATATTTTTAAAACAGGCAATGAATACATGAGCCCACTGATTAAAAAGTATCTCAGATCACACTATTGTCACCTTTTATCTGGTATTTATCTTCTCAACACAGTGTAACTGCTGTAGTTTTATAATTATTCTTCCTGTCTTCAGTTTCTTCATTTCTGCAACCACCTTACACAGATTATACCACCTTTTCCCATAGATAATTAATGCAACAACCTATTATGAAATGTGACCACCCTAAAACACTAAATTAATTATATTTTTCCTGATTGTTATATAAGTCTATCATTTTTCTTTAAATTCATTCTCCTCAGTGGGTCAGTCTGTAGTGTAAACCATTTGATTTCAGGTTGAGATTTAGCTAGAGCTCAGCTGTGTGGTCATTTGTCAAATTCTATGCTTGTTTCAAACTCCACTAAAGATTATATTTTTTTCAGTATTATTAATGTATATGGTTTCCTACTTTTTAATATGCTACAGTTTTTACCATACATTTACTGGATCTCTTTCTATGTACAGCAATTTAGTATTTATCTTACATGAAATAAATTCACTCTTCAAATATCTTCCATGGTATCTCTATATTATACTATAGAAAACTAAAGCTTAATATTTTTTTCACATGATAGCATAAGAGCAAATTAAAGATTCAAACACTGATTTAAAAAGAATGATTTTTCCATTAGGCTAAATTAAGATATTTCACTTTGCACTATTATATATCCACATAATGTTTGACAAAGAAACTATACCAAAAATATGAATGCTAAATATAAGTGAGTGTATGGATTTTGAGACTTTTAAGTCTAATCGCCCAAAATCAATGACAAGTAATAATGTTTAGGATCCTTGCACTAATTCACACATCTCAATGGTATTACAAGTGTAAACACTCTAGTTGCTAATAGTTCTTTACTGACCATTAAATCTTTCTTATTGGAGCATCAGAAAACTCTCAATATGTAGTGGTTCTTTTCAAATCACAAATTCTCAAAGTAGCTAAGTTGCAAACAAGTATACAGCAAGTGCTGCAGCCAGTGCTCATCTGCAGCTATATTTGCATCTTAGTTTTGTTCATTTCACCATGCAGCTTTGCAAGGAGTGCTCAGTGGTTAAATATATACACTCTCCTAAGCTCTCCTGGGGGCTTAAAAGACCTGAAAGTCAGAATGTATCTGTAAACAAGCTGGACACATGCTTAACCATGTGGACTGAGGGCTGCCACCAGTGTTCTCAAGTAATCATGTCGGGGAGATGGAATAATTCTCATTTCCAAGTCTGTATGAGTGTCCATTTAAACTTTTGTTTGATTTTTTTCTGAGATGAAGTTGAGACTGCAGAGTTTGGAGTCCAGCATGAATCAGAGATCACAAGAAAACATGTCAATTAGAATCAGAATAAGAACATATTGGGAAAGTAAGATAAATGGATGAAATTAATACCCATTTATGCACCCATGTATGTGTATCATATTTATTACATTTGGATTTAAAACATAAACTGTACTTGGGAATTTTTCCTGTTATGAGTTAATACTGTTTGTTATTATGTCAAAAATATAACCTTCTGCTGACTTTTAAAGTACGATCCCTAGAATGAAATGCTGAGGGGGAACGTGAAATATTTTAAATTATTTGGAATATACAAAGAGTTGTGTAAGCAACTATGTATATCATAAATCCATTTGTATACAACTCTTTACTTTATGCTTGGCTTTTGGATTTTGTAAATAATCAATGCAGCAAGCTGTTGATCAAAAGTAAGGATTTCCCAAATACCAAAAAGTAATTCATATAGAGAATCTTTATTAAGTGTACAATATTATCCTTAACAAACTAATTTATTGGATATTTTTGGCAAATTAAATATTACAAGGTAGTTTATTTTATTTTCAAGACCTTTTTTCTCTTCTGTCACAATATAGTTTTCTCTTTTGCTGTCATGTAACACTGCCATTAAATCTTAACAAGAGCGCAATCATTATAACACCATTTTTATTTTTTCTATCTTTAGTTCAGGAAATAATGAAAGTAAACAGTAGTGTGCTTCAATAATGTTAAAATGCAAATGAAGTATAAAACATGCAAAAGAGTAGAACTTCTGATATTTATGAACAGAACCATTTGGCCAGTATACATGATATAAGCACTTTTCATTGATCTCAGAATGTCAAGCCAAAAGAAACAAATATAAACTTTTTAATGTAAATGGAAGAGTTTCAGTCAGCCAAATCTATTGAATTTAATATTGGCAGGCAGGGTATGGACCTTGTGTATCTACCAGAGGGTGGAGTAGACTGAAAACATGCATGCAACGGTAACATTTTATTTGAATATGCTGGCCTGGGATAAGGTTCTTTCAATTCTTACTGGAGTCAGTGTTCTACCCACTAGTTGCTCAAGTTTAGGTAGTAAATAGAATGCTAGAGCTTGTTTGCATATAACCTCTGCCAGAAAAAGCTGTACAGAAAGAAACACACAGTGAAAACCTACAAGGACAAAATATATACATGGTGAAATATTTTGAGTTTGTGTTGTCAATTTCAATGCAAATGTATTTCAGAAGGGTCTTTTTTGGCATACAGGTGACACAATATATTAAGATGTATTATATGTTGGCGACAAAAAAATGCCTAAGGTTTTTATTTATGCAAATGTTCTAAATTCCCATGACATAGCTGTGATGAAATGAAATGCAAGGGAAGTATCTGTCTAACTGGGGCACCAGAGTAAGGAGTACAACTGACTTTGTCAATACAATTAGATGCCTCTCTCCATTGCAAGAGATGAAATTGTTCATTATCTCAGGGTTGTGTAATGCCAATGAAGGCGTTACATTGTAATAAGTGCATGAAATAAGAGTTATTTTAAAAAGCATATGAAGTAAATGATGAACATCGATTTGTGAAAAATAAAGTATCTGAATGTGAATGGCTATTAGTACTGATATATAATGATGAAATAAGTTTCTAACATGCTTCAGGGCCTTTATGAAATTTACTTTTTTGTAAATGGAAGAACTAAGGTTCCATGGGGACAAAGAATTTCATTGCAGATCACTTTTGACTATTTTGCAGTAAACTCCATGTTCAGTTCACCTGCTCACAAATTTGTGCACAGATTTATTTGCTCTACTTTGGTGAATCCAGTGAATCTCTTATACATTCTTTGGTAATTTTCATTGTTTCTTTAATTCACTTTGTTACTGTTCTATCCCATGTCATTCATACAAATTGATGAGTCAAACCTAGATAGATAAGATAGAATAAATGGTTTCTATTACAAATGCTTAGAATTTGTACCTTGACTTTTGGCTTTAATGATAGAAGCTATAGTGCTAGTGCTGACCCTTCTTTTGTGCAGTGTTTCTGTGCAAGTTGTAGCCCACAAAAGAAGAGTTAATATACATTCTATCCTCTGATTGTTTTCTTTAAGACTGAACCCTTCATGCTCTAGAAGAGTTTGATAGTAGGAAAAAGACTGCAGAGCAACTCTTCTTTTCTCTCCCTTCTCTTTGTTTCACCCTCCCTGCACTTTCATTGCCCCTTTTTATTTAGATAAGTAGAGCTAAATGCATGCAAGTTGCTCATCTCAAAGCCCTGCAACAGCTCCTCTAGATGTTTCAGCAAAAGTGTTTGGCGTCATTTTTTTTTTTTCATCTCCATTATGTTACAAAAATGTTTTCTGAACTGGGTTTCCATTTTTTTTGGTCTTCCTGTTGAAATAATGTTAGAGCTCTGTTCTTCTAAGAGTGAAGGTCCCAAAGCTTCAGATGATGGTTGAGTAGTTTCGGTGCAGAACAATGGTGAGGAATGAAAAGTCTAGAAATCAAGTAATTTATTACTTATTTTTTTAGTGATGCTGGGGATTGAATCTACTTTGCCTAAAAATATATATGATAATAGAATAAACTGTTCAATCTTTTACATGCCCTAATTGTATCTCAGGGTTAAGAAAAACATTTTTCACTCAGTGATTCATATTGCTATATCAAACAGTGGAAAGCTCAAAAGGTCAGCGATAATGGAAGAATAAGTCATTGGTTTTTATACTGATGACTCATGCATTCTTTTTTAGATCGTCTACAGTGTACCTTTACTGGGAAGGTTTTTTAACTAGATGCTGTACTGTAGTGAAGTTCATGTTATTTTACTGTTTGGCTTTTTCATGAAGAACAGAGTAATCTCAAAATCATCTTTATTGAGAACATGCCTGTATTAGTAATGGTAAGAACCCAGATAGAACAAGAAAATGAATGATAGCGAAATGGTGATGATTAGGACATTTGGGAGTTAGGTGATAAATTATTGGTATGTATTGAACATGTCCCACAAGACATAGCCTGTGAGTTACCTCCAACTGAAATCCCAACAGTATTATAACTTGTATCATTATAATTGTGATGCTGGAGATTGAACCTAGGGTCTTCTTACTGAAGAATACCCCTTGGCATTTTTCTTTTTGAGTTTTAATTTTGAGCCAGGGTTTTGCTGAGGTACCAGGCTGGGCTTACATTTGTGATTTACCTGTGTCAGCCTCCTAGAGTGCTGACATGTCAGGTGTCTGTTACCACAACCAGCTATATAATTTTTAATAATGATAATTTTTTAATGTTTAGCCCGATTTTAGAAATGGATATTTAAGTCAGAGTTGAAAATGAACATAATTCCTGTATTCTTATCTTCACACTGCTGTCATTGGAGCAGAGGGTAGAAGGTTAAAATGGAGAAACAGCTGTTTTAGTTTTACAAGCAGTGTTCTAAGTACAAGGGATGATGACAGATACTCTGTTGTCTTTATAAAATAACTGTTGATAGGAAGCCTTAAATTAGTCCTGACTGCTCTTTGATAAACCACATTTCCCAGCTCCATTTCTTGATTAAGACTTCCAGAAAGTTGAAAAAAGATAAATACAATAAAATATAATTAAAATAATTGGCAAAGTCAGATAGACAACACCTCAAATGGAATTCAAATGGAGCCTCACATAAATTTATTAGTTTAAAATCTTCTTACAAATAAGTTATTCTTTTAAAAATTGAATTAAATAAATGAAAGGCCTGAGCTCAGCTATCAGGTCCAATTCAATAATAAAGGTAGGGTACGGAACACTGCTTCCCTGGAATTACTTATGTAATAAGAAAGATTAAAATTGTCTAGCAATGACTAAGTGTATTATCCCTCTAAATTTTACAGTTTTGTGACACATTCATTTGCATTTTCTAACTTCCAGGATTTTCCTCTAGCTAAATCCAGTAACTTATTGACTTAAAAAAATTAAAGCTGAAAAAGAACTATGAAATTTTTTTCAATATAATATTTGTCTCAACCTGAATGGTTAGTCCATGTCTGTATTGCTGCAATTAAAATTCAGAGATATATTCTTAAAATAGGCTTTCAAAAGTTTAATATAGTGTTATATTAATGGTAAATCTTTGACCAACTCCAAATTAGAAAGCTATTTTATACCACATATTTTCTCAAAATACAGTACTAACATCTTTCTGAACAAATGTTAAGATTTAATCATTATATATTATCTTCTAAAATACTATTATATGTAAAGTGCGTAGTTAACTACTATTGTGCTACAGTAAATAAATACAAAAAATATTATAAGTATTATAATAAAAGAACATGTAAATTTTTTCACAAGTTTGTTAATATATGTTCAGAGACTATCTTTTAAAGTAAGCCATAATGAAAAGTGTTAACCATATTTAAATTAATTTATAGTTAAGCTTTCATTCTAAAAGTATATTTAAATTCTTCGGTTTTTCCCAAAAGGCAAAGTGCTTTCTTATCATATTAAATATTTCGAAAATATAATCAAGAAGCAAATACATTGTCTAAAACTCTCACATCTCTCAAAATAGCCCTCCGCAGGGTTGTACCTATGACATCATTTTAACTTCAAATAAAAGATACTTAAAACTTATTAATTCATAGCTTAATATGTTCTGTAAAATTTTATTCCAAAATTCCCTCTTCCATATTTCCTAGAAAAAGACAACAGCAACAATGACAACAACAGTAACAAACCTCCAACACGGTAGTGACAGTAGTGGTTGTGATTTCAACTATTTCTTTCATGTCTTAATCAAAAAGTTTTGAGCAGGCTTGCAATAGGTAATACTTCCTTCAGCTGTATGAGCTGGGGGACATTAGAAAATGATCCTTTGCTCCAGTGCCTCCTTCTTTGTGTAAGAAAATCATTTTCACTCTTTTATCTTTGTTTTTGGCATTACATATTTTGTAGAATTGTGATGGACGCTCTCCATTGAATCTTAGGTGATGTTTTATTCCACTATACTTCCCATCATACCTTTCTTAGTTCTAGTCTATCTCATTAGGGCCAGTCCCACCCAAACTTAGCCCTCAGGTCCAGACCTCATGTTTGTCCGAAAGGAAAATAGAATCACTACATTGGTTCATAAAATAGAAAAAAAAAAATGAATCTAAACCCCAGGCATGCCTGAGACTTACCTAGATATAGTTTAGGCTGCTTCATTTGCCAAAAATATGACAGGCTTCTAAATTCTTATAACAGATTTGCCAGCTGCCTGAATGTTTGGCATCTAAAGCATTAGAGTTTCTTTGTAATAAACACAGCATAATATCGCTTCTCCAGGCAATGTCAGGAAGTCTAATCAAGACTTGACTGTAAGCCAACTCTTGCCATCAGCTCTGTTGATATACCGGTAATGGAGGCTAAGAATATATTAGCTATTCATTTTTCTAAGTTCTCTAAAGCTGAGTCCATATCGTTAGGTCAGCGAGAATAACATATCTAAGTGATATTACCTTAGTTTCTTTCAGAAATGCTTTCACAGATATATGATTTAATGGTATGCTCTTTGTTTTTTACAGAGGGTCAATATAAGAAGTGTCTACCTGAATAGCATTTATTACTTGAATAATAGTTTTTGAAGCTTTGCCCACCGCATGAGCCTAGAATATCTTATATAAAACTTTTACATTTCTCTAATTTTTTTGCTTAGAAAAATATATCTTCATGTAATCCTAATTTGGGTAACTTAATCCTAATTTGAGTAACTTGCTAAGATGTTGTCTAAGACGTACAAAACAGAACTAAAGCAGAGGCCTGGTGATATAGACAAATTTGTTTGACTCTATTTATGAAACCTTTATATGGTGATTCATTTTATTTCAATGATATCATGTAAGTAAATAAAAATGTCAACATAAATTAAATTTTGTGAAAATATTTAAAATGAAGCTCCTTTATAACAATTTCACAAAAAGTCTATCAGAATATCTTCTCAAAGTTGTAGTCACTGATTTGAATACAAGCCCTTTTTTACTCTGTCCTGCAGGGATATAGAACTTTGATAAAAGCAAAATGGCCAGTGAGGCCTCTCAGAATTATGTTCATTAATCCCCCTTGACACAAGTTTGATGAGAGGCAGTGGAGCTTTTCTGGTGAGTGTTAAGACTCTGGAAAATGACTAGCTGGGTTTAATTAAATCCCAGATCACTCCAAGTAATAGCTGAGGCCTTGTGATAAATTATTTAATTTTTCAGTTTCACTTTCCTTTTTGTAAAGTAGAACTGATATGATACCTACCCCTTAAGATTGTGGTACAGATTCCCTGAGATAATTCCATTAAAATACTTTGTCATGTGCTTAGCATATGAGGTTAAATCTTCTGTAGTGATGGACAGTGCACACAGGATGTATTTGGTGGTGATGATTTAGGCGATAATAATGACACCACTGATGTTAAACCTGCATGAGGACAACTCTTTTGCTTCATAGTCTTATTGACTCAGCATGGGGCTGTGTTTTTAGCTTTCTGATGAGGAAACATTTCCTCAGAGATTGAATAAGGCCAGGAAGGAAGAAAGAAGGTTTCCTCAGGAATGACAGAGATGTATAAAAAAAGATTAAACATTTGTATTCTAATTCTATGAATAAAACAGATTAACTTTTTTCTTGGAATCTCTTGCCACTTCTGCAAAAGCAAGAATCAGTTAATCTAGGGAAAAAGAAGGACAAAACTTTATTTTGTATTTTGAGCAAGAAAAATACAAGGAACTTGGGTGACCTGGCATTATAAGGATGGAGGACCACATAAGGGTTTGAGCAAAATCCCCAGATAGAATGAAAGAATAAGTATCCAGTACAGTGGTTCTTAGACATCCTGATCTCTTGACCCTTTTACTTAAAGACTGATTGTTAATGACAAAGAGTTTTCATTTGGGATATAGTCCTTGATTTTTACTGTACTATAAATCAATATTTGAAGAATAAAATATTTATTAAATCATTTAAAATAGCAATTAATACACATTAGATGCTAATTTAGAACTTTTAATGAAAATAACTTTATTTTTTAAATCCAAAAACATACTGTGCTGAGTGGCATTATTTTACTGTTTTTCAAATTTCTATAACATATGGTTTCAAAGGAGATAGCTGACTTCATATGTCTGCTTCTGTATTCAGTCTGGTGTGGTATGTTTTATTTACTGTAGTAAATAACAATTCCAATGTTCCATGTATATATAACTGGAAAAGGAAGGCGTATTCTAATTGCTCTTTAAAGCAATTTTAGATATTTTTTAAATGCAACTACACCAAGGTTCTTCAAGAGGACTTTTCTTAAAGGATCATTGCGATGGGGAAGCTAAAACCAAGTCCATGATGTTTTTTTTTTTTTAATTTTATTTTATCTTTTTAGACTGTATTATTTATTGGTACATTTTATATACACATCATGATTGTATTCAACATTGGGAATTTGTACCAGTATATGACACTAATAAATTCTCATTTTTACCCATTCCCCTACTCACCTTAAAACCCTCCTTCCCTCATACACATATGCTTTCTTTCTTTTTAAAAGAATATCATATTTTTTTATTTTTCCTTATTACTTAACCCTGCCCCTTTCCTTTTGAATGTTTTCTATGCCACAATATCTATTACACATTGTAGAACTCATTTATATCTTTAGATTCTCATACAAGTGAAAAGATATGGCCTCCTATATAAGGCTGGAGGTATAACTCTGTGGCACCACACCTGCCTGGCAAGGTCCCAGTACTCCCCCCCCCATCCCCCCAAAAAAGAACATGGATGTAGCCTAGGCTTCGAACTCATGGCTTTGGACCAAACTACTTCCTTCAGTTGGGGGCATTCAGGGAGGCTCTCCTCAAATGATAACCTTCATGAATCACAGGAATTTCAGAACATCTCCTGATTAGCCTGGATTCAGTGAGGTTAAAGGCAACAACAGAATTTCTACAAAGAGAAATGATAAGGAAGACACCTAGCTGATTCATACGGAAGTCCTAATTTCAATTCTTTTAGAAATCTCTGTAATGATCTCCATGATGTTTGTTTTTGTTTTGAGATAAGATCTCACTCTGTAGTTCAAGATCTCACTGTGTAGCCCACCCATGGACTTTGTACATGCTAGCAAAAAAAAAAAAAAAACACAAACAAACAAACAAACAAACAAACAAAAAAACCCCCCCAAAAACCAAAAAAAGACAAAAGATGTAGTCAAAGGGAAAAACAAAAATTTAGCTGTGATGTACATGTGCTAATTCCACTCACTTACTGTAATCATTGTGGACTGAAAACATATATTAATACAAATTTAAAATTCAATTTGTGACCTATTTGACTTATAAGTGTTCTCAGGGTATGTCCATGATCATTTCAACTCCATGAAGTTGAAGTCATGAGACTGCCTTAGCATATTCTATGAAGCTCTTTTTTTTTTCTTTCTTTCCTTTTTTTTTTTTTTTTTCTTTTGAGACAGGGTCTCCCTTTTGTAGTTCAGGCTGGCCCTGAGCTCAGCTTTGAACTCAGCAATCCTCCTGACTTTGTCTCCCAAGTGCTGGGATTGCAGGCATGAGCCACCACACCCAGAACTGTGGTATGTGGTTTTGATTGCTGGTGGGCATGAGTCTCCATGCCCTGCATTGTTGTATGTGATTATCAGGATGGAACCCAGGGGCTTGCACTTACAAGGCAGGCACCAGAACCACTGAATTAAATCCCCAGCCAAGCTCAGGTTTTATAGCATCACACATTTGTCATTTGGTCCACTGAATTATGTAGTTGTCCCAAATGTTGAGGCATTATATTATACATTATTAAACAGTAACATTTGTTAATCTCATTAGAAAATTCTGTGCTGAGAAGCTGTCAAACTTGTGACAGATATGTTTCCCAAAATTCTGGCTCTCCCTTGAAAGCTCAAGTTTTATCTTTGCCAACAAATACTGTCAGTTGCTTCCTTGAAGTGTCAAGCTCACAATATTCATTCTTGAGAAAATGTGGACCAAAGGTCTAAACCCAAGCAGCTATCATATTTATCTTCATGTTTTCTTCATGTAAACTTAATGCTCCAAGAAAAAAGTTGCTAGTTCAGTTACAACTCCAATTATACAAGACCTTTTTCTTGTAACTTCACCCCTAAGAATTATAGCAAAATTATTTATGTTTAAAAAAGACCCTTAAAGGTTGAAGTGAAATAAAATTAAAAATCTTTACTGAATAATTAAGGACATTAAGTGAAACATTCTTATTGCAAAAGTGTAGCAGTGAAAGATATACTGACTACTAATTTAAGTTTGGGTAAATATCTACTTCCTCAAACATTTACCATTTCTTTATGATTTTTTTCTTAAAATATTTTCTTTAAAAGTTTTAAAATATACAGTGTATTATTATCTACAGTTGCCCTTTGCAACATTACCCTGGAGTTTCCTCTCCCCCTTTATTGAATTTACTGGTAAATTTTAAGATAAATTTTAGGATAACATTTAAGATTGAGAATATGTACCTGTGTGTGATGAATCTTGACTCTCATTTATTCCTGTTCTCCTTCCCTCCTTACAACCCCCACCACTCTAGTTTCTTGATGATGTATAACTAGAATTTAATAACCACTGCTGAATTTTTCTGCATCTCTCCTTTCTCCTTCCTTTTCCCAGCTCTGATAACCACCATTCCTTCCTCTGTTTCTGTGAAATCACCTAATTATACCTCATGCAGTACTTGTTGTTCTGTGCCTTGTTCATGTCATTTAACATAAAGATCTCTACTTTCATTCCTGTTGTTGCAAATTACAGGACAGGATGTCATCCTTTTTGTGACTGAATATTATTTCTGTGCATGTGTGTAGTACTTTATCTGTTCGTTAGTTTGTGAAGATTTAGATTATTTCCATTTCATGGCTACTTTGAATAGTCCTCTTCAACAGGCTTATTTATTTATTTATTTATTTATTTTAGGTTAGGAGAGATATATTTATTGACATGAAAAGATGGCCATCATACATAAAAGAAATATGTGACAATGCTTAAAATATGATTGATTTATCAAATAATATTTCTGTACATTTCCATATACATATGGGGAAAATATAAATAGTCCAAAATGATAGTAGTAATGATTTCTTTTTTTAATCTTTATTGGTACATTAAATATACACATCATGATTGCACTCCATAATGGGAATTTGTACCAGTATAAGACACAACTTAATTCTCATTTTTTCCCATAGCCCTGCCCACCCTACCACCCCCCCATATACATAAAATTTGTTTCCTTACTTTTTGTTACAACCTCAACATTGTCCCCTTTCATCTTATTTTACTTTGAGCATTTTGTATTTCACAATATATAGCATACACTGCTAGGACTCATTTACATCTTTATTTTCTCATACCAGAGAAAAGATGCGATATGTACCTATCTGTGCCCTATTTATTTCACTTATGAGGATATCCTCAAGGTATGTCCATTTAAGAAGAAATGATTCAAACTTATCATTTTTTATGGCAGAGTAGTACTCCTCAACAGGCTTATTTGATCTCCTGTGAAGACAATATGTATCTCTGGCACTTGGGTAGATAGATCATATATAGGTTTACTTTTAACTTTTGGAAGAGTTCCCTTATCATTTTCCATAATGGAAATACTAATTTTCAATTCCACAAACAGTGAAAAAGTGTTCATTTTTCTCCACAATCTTGTCAACATTTGCCTTTGATCATTTTTAATTGCCATTCTTCTTGGGGAGAGGAGCTATGTCATTGTGGTTTTGATTTTTATTTTCCTGACTCTTCAGGTCATCTTTTTGTCCCTGGGGCCCAGCAGCAGTATACACAGTCTAAAGGCAGAATGGCTCATTTTGCTCATGGTTTCAGAGCTTTCAGTCCACAGTTGGCTGAATCCAAGGAGGAACAGCAAGGTGCAAGCACGAGGTGCAGCTGCATTGCACACTATGTGGAAGCCAGAATCCAGAGTCCCATGAGGAGTTCTGGGAGGTAAGTACTGTCCTAAGACACAGCCCTAGTGATCACCTCTAGCTTGGTCCTACTCCTAATGGCACACTTCACTGTGACCATCAGTGTCTTAATCCACATGCCAACATAGCATCTGCATGATACAATCACTTCATCAGGAGTCTCCTAATCTAGTCAAGGTGTCAATTAAGGTTAACTGATATGGTGTTGAACATTTTTTTCAGATACCTGTTGATCATTCTGAGAAATGTATTTTGGACAGTTGTCATTATTCAATCTCTTCACCTCTTGCTGTCCCTGTCTCTCTCTCTCTGACATTTGTTAATGAGTTCTTTAGATATTCTTAAATTTAGTTCCTTAACAGGTATAAGTTAGCAATATTTTTTGCCTAGTAGGCAGGATTGTACATTTACTCTGTCCATTCTTTCCTTTACTGTACAGAAGGTATTAATCCATAAGTTAAAACCTCAACAACTCTAATTGAATGCTGCTTCTCAAGTAAATCTTAGATCTGACCATGTTCAGCTATTATGCAGAATATTCTAAAGCTTTGCTGTTCAAACTGCAGACCAGCAGCATAACATCTGAGAATTGTTGGAAATGCAATCTTTGGTTCCAACTTCAGTCTGCTTTGGGCATTCAAATTCTAAAGTATTCCCATGGATTCATATGCCCAGTAACACTTGACAAGCATTATGTTAAAGTAATCTAAAGGCAAATCTTGGATTTTTCTACAATGATGCAATATATGTAGGAATTGTTCAGACTAAATAATGTGCTCTTTCTTTTGAAATATTTTTTTTACCATATATTAGTTACTATCATGGCAGTATATTTTTGTTTGACATATGACTTCTCTTTCCTAGAACAGAACATGAGGTGGTCCTGCAGGGAACAATGACATTTCTTTTTTGTGTGTCAATACTTCATGGGGAAAAGCATTTATTACAAGAATAGCCAAAAAAATGAGATCCTCTTATGTGCATGTTCAACAACTGAAAATTTTGCCTTGCACCTGCTGTCTTTATTTCACCTTTTAAAGTATTTGAGGGCCAGGGATTTAGCTCAGAAGTTCTGGCATCTGCCAGGCAAGCACAAGCTCCCGATTCCATTCCCAAGTGACCACACACCACAATGCCGGTGATCCCAGCACTCAGGAGGAAAAGGCAGGAGGATTGCTGTGAGTTCAAGGCTCACCTGGGCATAGTGAGTTCAGGGCCAGCCTGAACTACAAAATGAGACCCTGTCTCAAACATTAGAAGTATTTGAGGAAGTAGTTCTGCTACATATACAATGTGCTTTGCATATATATTTTCCTGTTAGATCATCATGAAATTATCTGTATGTACTGAACTGTCTCACAAACTAGTTCAGCGAATGTTGGCTGAAGTCCAGCTATGCACCACAGGTGGAAAACTACTGGATGTCTTAGAGATTTTTTTCAAATCCGGTACAGATCAGACTTAAATGTGTTTTCCCAAGCAGGACACTGTGAGGTTGCGGGAGTCTGCTTGGAATCTTTCCTGTCAGCGGCAGTGTTCTATCTTGACATATATATTTATTAAGAGAAGGCATTTGCCTGATGGTAAGAATATCAACGACCTGCCAAATATTTTTAGAAGTTTTTTTTTTTTTAATTCCTAAGTTCCTATAATCAAAAGCCTATTTTGAAGAAGTTGCCAGGAGTATCACTTAATGTGTATACTAAATTAGCATGTACTGACATAATCTTGTGACTGATATTTAGGTTGGGAATTTATGGTTTTAGATTGTAATTATAATCCTAATTTCAGGCTAATTCCATATTCCTAATTTTCTAATTCCACAAAGGGAGTTTACATCATTTAATTGCAATCTTGAGTTGCTTATGTACTATGAAGATGAATTTGATCTTAGTCACAGAGTGGTAATTTTTATTGTATTTATTTATTAAATGGTGTTCACTGATAGAGATATTTAGTGGTAATTCCACATATCCTGACTGCTATAAACCAAAACCAACCTCACTGCCATCCCTGTATGATGGTACTTTGGCAAACCAGATGGTTTGCTTGGTTTTGGAATCCCGCATCATCTTTTGTGTGGTCCCAGATGTACCTAGCAGATACTTGCCAAAACTTGCTCAAATAAAATTCAGTGAATAAAAGAGATATTTGACATCTTTTCTAGAGTAGAAATTTGATTTTATACTTTCAATTCAGTCATTTTTGAGGTGATGTAATTATTAAACACTTGAAAATACAGCGCAGAATTTGTTAATGACCACTGTAATCTTTCTAAACAGTTTGTCATTTTGGACAAATGGGCTGAAAATGGATCATACAATATAGTTGTGTAGTACTTCAGCTCTTTTTCAGTGGTTGCATATTTAAAGCTGTACAGTTAAAAATAAATGAAAATACTTGGTGGGAGGTTACCAATTATTACTCATTTTCTTTTAACAACAATGATGATGAAAACAACAATTACAACATCAATAACAAAACAACAGCAAAACAAACAAACAAACAAAAACAAAAACAAAACCCTAAGACCATAGAAAAATATCATTACTTAATAAATTCTTCCTTAAGATTATTTTCTACCAAAAGATCCTAAGTGATTAGCTGTTCATCTTACTACATATGACTAAAATTTCTTTCTTTACAACAGAGTAATACTCTATTGTGTATAATGCCATATTTTTTATCCATTAATCACTTCCAGGATTTTGCTTTTATTAATTATGTACCCTGAGACCATAATATTAACTGAAACAGATCTGACATACAACTTTAATATTATATGGTTTTCTCTTACATGAAAAACAAATTAAAAATGAAGATCAACATAAAAGATAGATAAATAGGAGGGAGATGAATCTCTCAAATTGGAAGATGTGTTATGTACATGTATCAGCTCCACTCATTTAAAGTAAACATTATGTACTGTAACATGTATTGATGGAAAAATTCATTAAATAAGAAAGCTATCTAGAAGGATGTAGGCAAAATTTCTAAAATAGTTATATAGGGATATTTTGTATAAGTTCAATATTTTGTTCATTTGCATGTTTTTCCCTTTCTGCCACAATCGCACATTATTTTGAGAAATATGTCATAAAGTAAGACTTAAATTTTAAATAACAAGACAAAAAATGAAAAAAGTACATTTTATAATTTAATATTAAAATTGGATTAATATGCAAGTTTAAAAATAGAGCCCATATGAAAACAAAAGAAATATAACATCCATTTGTAATATTTTTATACAGCGATTATTGTTATTAGTATTATATTACTGTTAAGAGTATAATTTGATGAAGTATGATAAACATATGTAGTTGTGTATATCATTACAGCTATACTTGTTAAGTTGTGTACTTTAAAATTCATTTTGAGGTCTAATCCCCAGTAACTCAGAATGTACCTGAGTTTTGAGATAAGGCTTTTTAACAAATAAAGTTAAATGAGCTCATATGGGTAGGACCTTGTCTAGCCTGCCTGGTGTCACAAGTTACAAAGTTAGGTACAGAGGGTGAGTGTGCGGAGAGGACTGCAGGAACAGCAGCCAGAGGCCAGCCACCCATGAGGGACCAGAGATGCCTACGAGGAAATAAACTCTTCAATCTTGGACTTGTTCTTTAGCCTCAGACTTGACCTTCAACTGTGGCCTTCCACAATTCGAGTCCAGGACTTGTGGGAAAATAAATTGCAGTTGTTCATGCACACACACTATGGGATTCTGTTGTGGAAGCCCTACAAGACTATTGCAAAGCATGATAGACAATATTTTGGTACTGTCCTCTCCCTCAATGTCTCCTGCCTCCTCTCAGCACAGGAATCATTGATGTGGTAATTCTCTCTACAGCCTCATCTTTTCCAGGTCAGAATACTACTACCAAAAATGTTTTCTGAGTTTGTCTTATTACACTTAGAATGATTTGGTATTCACCCATGTTGTTTCGTGTGTTAATAACTGGTTCATTGTTATAGCTGGGTGTTATTTTTCCATTCACATATGCCACAGTTTGTTTACTCAGTAATTAGCTGGATTCTGTGTGTCACTCTTTATGAATAAGACTGCTACAAACATTCTTATTCAGGTCTTTGTGTCGGCATCTATTTTTATTTCTCTTCAGAAGTACTTATAAACAAGATGTTGCTTTAGGTAATAGTTCATTTGTAATTTCTTTGTGTATGAGTGTGTTTGTGTATGTGTGTTACATAAAAATGCAGCCATTGAATGGAATTGGTACATACATATAATCTCCCCTTATCTTTTTACTTTCTTTCCCCTCCTTCCCTTCTATCTGCCTATTCCTACGTTCCCATCCTCTCTCCACAAAGCCTATCCTCTTGTTTGCTATCATCCATTTTCTAATTTTGCTCTTTGAATTATTGAACCTTATATCCAAAGTCACCAGACTGCTTAGCATTCTTCTATCAATGTATTCTTTATTAATCTATTGTTCTATGTCTATATAAGTGGTTAGCATGTTTAGTCTTTACATTTTGTCCATTCTAATAAATGCATGGTACAACTCCCCTGAGTTTTCATTTTAATTTCTGTGAAGAAAAAGGTTTTGATGACCTCTGTTTGAACTTAATTGTGACTTCTGTATATGCTCTTTGGTAAAGTGTTCAGATATTTACCAATTTTAAACTCTTTCTCTGGTTTGTACATATTATGAATAAAAATATTTTGTTGTATATTTATGGTGTGCAAAATGAAGTTTTGATGCACATTAACTTAGTAAAGTGATTACCCTGTCCATTACTCCCAGTTACCTGTATGTGGGCTATTCTCTCAGCACTTTTCAGTATATAGAAACAGAGCAAATGTAGTCTTTATGCTTGTGATCTCTAGATTTATTCACCCTACCTAACTGCAGTTCTGTACTCTGACTTGCTTCTCCTTTCCTCCTTCTGTCTACTGCTGGTAACCACTGCAGTAATTTCTCAATATACTTGATTTTTTAAGAATTTTGCATAGCGATAATATGAGTTAGTATTTTTTTTTTCTCTATGGTGAATTTTACCAAGCATAATGTCCTCTAGGTTCTTCCATGTTCTCACTAAGGTAACGTTCTTTTTAAGGCTGAAGGATATTCTAGTGTGTTCATGTGTGCACAAACCTATATTTCAATTTCTTCATTTACCTATTATTGAATATTCAGGTTATTTCTATACTTTAACTACTGTGAATAATATTAAAATTAATATGAGAATATAGATATCTCTTCATATCCTGATTTCAGTCCTTTGGATAGAAGCTTTAAAGTAATAACAATGTATTATACAGTGGTTGTAATTTTTCTTTCTTTCTTTCTTACTTTCTTTCTTTCTTCTTCTTTTTTTTTTTTTTGGAATGTTTTTTGAAGTATTTCCATACTATTCCATAATGGGTATACTAATTGCATTCCCACTAACAATTATAATGCTAACCTTTTCACGAGGTTGTTGACCAACGTTGTTATCTCTGAGCCTTCTGATAATATTTATTCTAGTCAGGTTTGAGATGATATAATCCTTTGGAGTAGATTTTTGACTTTATAGTAAAAAAATAGTTCAATGTGATCTTTTTATATTTACATAGATATCTGAAATTATAAGTGAAATTAATAGATCCAGTACTAGACTGATTGAAGATCAAGCTGATAATTTGGAAGTTAAAATCAAGAAAAATCTTTAACATCAATTTTTTTTTCTTTAAAAGGAGAAAAAAAGAAAAAAAAAACTTATGTATATAGGGGATCAGAGGTTGAAGGGAGTACAGGGCAATGAGAAAAAATAAGAATCAAGATATATTATGTATGGGTGCACATATGTCACTGTGATATGAGTCTTTTAATTCTTGTGTGTATATACCTAGCAGAGCAATGGCTGGGTCAAGTGGGACCACCAATTCTAGCTTTTTGAGAAATCTCCAAACTGATCTCCACAGGGGTTGTACGAGTCTACATTTCCACCAACAGTGGAGAAAGGTTCCTTCTTCTCCACAGCCTCACCAACATTTGTTGCTGGCTAATTCTGAAATGGCAGCCATTCTATGTGGAGTGAGATGAAATCTCAATGTTTTTTTCATATGCATCTCTTGAATGATTAGTCATGTTGAGCATTTCTTCATATGCTTCTTAGCTGCTTTTATTTCTTCCTCTGAAAAGTGTCTGTTCATTTCAGATGCCCATTTTTGAATTGGGTCTTTAAATTTGGGTGGATTGATTTTTTTAAGCCCTTTATAGATTCTTGATAGTAACCCTTCGTCTGAGAAGCGGTTGGTAAAGATTCTTTCCCATATTGTTGATTGCCTTTTCGCTTTGTTGGTGGTTTCTTGTTAAATATTGTGAAATAGAAAATACTCAAAGTGAAATGTGGTGAAGGGGAAAAATAATGAGATTCTAACAAGAAACAAAGGAAATAAAGTTTATGTATATAAGGGGTGGGGGTGGTAGGGTGGGTAGGGCTATGGGAAAAAATGAGAATTAAGTTGTGTCATATACTGGTACAAATTCTCATTGTTAAATGCAGTCATGATGTGTATATGTAATGTACCAATAAAGATTTCAATTTAAAAAAGGAGATATTATGTAAAAGTACAAATTGCCAATGAGGTTGTGATCATAATGTATTTCTAAAATGTACCAATAAACTCACTTTATTTAAAAAAATAAAACATTTATCCCATAGGTGAAAATGCCAAGCAAACAAACAAAAAACTGCAAAAAACAAACACAACAAGGGAGAAAGGCAAAGTGCTACTAAGAATGACTCTATAGGTTCAACATCCTTCTTACAACTATTCCAAAAGAGACAAAGTAGGGAGGACTTAACTTTTATGAACAGAAGAATATTTCCAGTGAATCAAGATTATCTATCTATCTATCTATCTATCTATCTATCTATCTATCTATCTATTGTCTATCTATCTATATCTATATAAGGTATTTCTTGACTATATACAGTAGAAAAATTAAAAACATAAGCAAGTTTCATTCTGACATCAAAATCAGAAAACTGATACCTGATTATAACTTTGAGAAAAGCAAAGAACTCAGAAACCACAAAACAAACTTGTTAAAAATGAGAACTAATTGAACATTGCAGAGGGTTATGAAGGAAAAGATATATAAGGCAAAAAGAGAGAAGAATTAAAGTGGATTAGGGATATAAATCACTAGAGTAGTGACAGAAAATTCGGAGGAGGGGATGAGGACTTCTGGCAGGAAGTTGGCACTATTTATAACCACTTCTTTGGCAGCCTTACCACAGTTTTCCTAATTAGCCTATTGTTTGCTATTCAGAATTATTACAATAAAATGGGAAAGGAAGTATGTGTGTGAATATAGTCTTTACAATAAGATATATCTTTTAAAAAGTTATCTTCAAATTATAGTTTGTGCTATTCCAAAATAACCACACTATTTTTTGCACTTTTATTGTAGGTATTGATAGAATCTATCTTGCTTTCTTCATAATGACATTTTCACATATTATTAAAAGTAATCATCTAAGTGATAGGTTTATAGATAGGATAAATTGCAGTAGTGCGGCAACATTTTTGTAAAAGAGTGTTGATATATTTCAAAACATCCAACTGCTTTAGGTTAGTTTAAGTAACCTGTCTCATTGTTTTTCTGATCCCAGAGTACATGTCAATAGTCTTATTTTTCTGTTCTTTACATTCACTCCTTTGGGCAATTAAGCAATTAGGTAGACAAATATTTAGGTAATTCTTTGCTAACCAACTTCAAATTCCAATTTTTTTAAACCTGTGAACACATAGGCATTTGTTGAATAGTTACTAGAGATTTTTTTTCATGTTTTTTACAGTATAGTTACTATAATTATCTATGTAAATTATTTAAAAGCTCTTTCAATAAGATATTAAAAATGATAGTTTTATCACATGCTAAAGTTAGTATATACTTCTGGATCGTCTTTTGAAAGATTATGTCATATATAAAATAAATATATACAAAGGCTGATCAGGCAATATAATGCGTATTTAAATTTAAAAACTTTTACTCTTTCAGTTTCTCACATCATGAAAACAATGTGGTATTTAAACATATATGTCTGAGTTGGTTCAAAATTTACATTAGATATTGCAAAATGGGAGAAAAATGTTCAAGTAAGAAGGGAACCAGAGGAAAGCACAAAAAGGAAAGAAGGGCCAAAAAAAGAGGGAAAATGGAAATGAAGCTTTTGAAAATGAGAGAAAGATGAGTTGAAAGGAGGAGAGAATGGGAAAAAAATCAAGGTATGTCATGTACAGGTAAAAGTTCCTTGTGATGAATGTTGTCATTATATATCATTCTCAGTATATAAAAATGTATGAGTAATAAATATTTACAAAAAATATAAAAACTTACTGCACTAAAATACATGTTGTTATTAATGCCACTGCTAACAGTCCTTCTACCTTTGAACACACTCCTTCTTGCCAGTTTCTGAAGCAGTTCTGTAATATTATCTGCCTGAGTGTCACATAGGTATGACTGAACTATGTAGAATTTCTGCACAATATTCATTTGGGTGGCTGCTTATAAAATCTTTAAGGAGTGTCTGTGTCTTTCCTTTCACTTGGTCTGTGAGTGCACTGTGTGGCTTCTGGTTCTTCTCCAAAGTCAAAATGACCATAAAAGAAAATGTTTTTGAATGGATCTGGGACACTAAGGAAACAACTACAGACCTTTACAAAAGGGACACTCCACAACTGCTGCAGAAAGTGACAAGAGCAATCATACTAGTGTGTCTCAAATGAGGGGAAGGATTTGACTGGCATTGATGGCAGTGTATTTTACTGTAAAAGTTTTTAAAAATTAAATATTCAGAATTTTATCATATTCCACATTATGTAAACATAGATACATATTTGTAAGCACATTATATGCGTATGTGTGTATGTATATACATGGATAAATATACGCACATACAGGTATGTCTCTCTCTCTTTCTCTCGCAAATGTACTTACCAGTACTGTTTTAAAGTTAATTTGATTTCAAATACCATAGAATCACTTACCTTTTGAGAATTTCTGCTAATTTAATTGTATGATTCTATTTTTGCCTTAATTTTTGTTTCTTTGAGTATAAATCTGAGTGAAATTCTTAACAATATTTAATAATTGAATGTCTCTTTAAAAGGTATTGTCCACTTGTATTCATTTTTGTTAAAACTTTTATCTTGATTTTTGCACTCAAAACCCTTCACAGGCTCTTTACTCATTAAAGATGTTAGCCCAGGGCCTGGAGATTCAGCTCAGGGGCAGAGTTCCTGCCTGGCAAGCGTGACGTCCTGACTTTGATCCCTGGTATGAAGAAAAACAAATTAAATACAGTGGTTGTATGTGCAGCTAAATTTTATATTTCCTGTTCATTTAACTCTTATGATTTTAAAATATATTTTGTTATAGTTGCTATCAAATCTAACAGTAACTTTAAGTAATTCCTTAATCACTCAAATGTTAGAAAGTTAGTCTCTTTCAGTACGTGTGTGTGTATTTTTCCAAATATTTGAAGTTAATTAATGTTTTATTCCATGAACTCTTCCTTCTGATATTCATTTTGATTAGATAAAAATCCAGGCTGTAAAATGTATATGCAATCTCATTGAATTATATGAAAATTTTATCTATTTCTCCTGTCCATTTTCATCATTTTGTGGTGCCGAGGATTAAAGTCAGGACCGGTGTCATGCTAGGTTAAATCCCCACCACTGAGTCCACCCCAAATATGTGCATTCTTTTATGTAAGTGGTAGTGCATTGTAAAAAGTATTTGACATGTGAATTTTTTGCACAAAAATGTACATCTGGCAAGCATTCCCTATCTTAATCATATGAACTGCTTGATTTATTATGACAGCTTTTTAGTACCCTAACTTATATAACTAGCTTTATATTGATGAAAGTGTGTTTTACTTAGATTCTTTTAATCTGTATAAATACGTTAAAAATGTATAGCCTTTTAAGTTGGCATTTTGGTCAATGTGCAGTTATAACTGTAGGATTAATTCCTTGAAGTTGAATTATAGATTGTAAAGTTGGTAGACACTGAAATCGCTGTCTGGGAGGTCAGTTCACCTTTCCATTTTACCTTACAGTATATCTACTCAGTATATGATCTTTGGTATTTTCTTATCTGGCAGAACAAAATGAGTGTGTTGTTTTATTTTCTTATAAATCAGATTTAACAACATAAAATATAACCATTCATATCTCTGTTTCTGAGAAGTCTTTTATATATAGTTGAGGGTTGCTTTTCTCTGGATTTTACTCACAGTTTTGTCCATTAGATGTCTTATTAATATAATTAATTCAATTTTTTGTTTCGTGATATATTTTATTGACATATATTTTCCTACACAATAATAAAATGTGAGTTTTTCATTATACTGGTTTTTCATTAAGATATAAACTTTTTATATAAAAGTAAACTTTGTGTACAATGCATGATAGAATATAAATTAATTTTTTCACAGATCCACCCAGTTGAAAAAACACTAAAAGACTAAGTCATATTTTTCAATTTATATAGTATTTCAGCTTTATTTAAAATTTAATAAATTATGACTTGTTCTAAATGATACTTCTTTTTGTTTTTTTTTCTGCCTACTTACATACCAAAGTGTTATTATTTGTCTTATGTACCTTCAGAAAAATTATAATGTGTTGGGGAACTCACTGATTTATGATGTATTCATTATCCTATGTTTATTCTTTTATAGCACAGGGCTGTTTTCAGGTTTTATTGTATTTTACTTATTTATTTATGTATGTATGTGTGTATTAATTTATTGTTGGCACCAAGATTTGAACTCAGGACTTCACACTTGCTAGGCAAGTGCTGTGCTGCTGAGCTACATCTCTGGGCCATACAAGTCTTACATTTTAAAAAATTAATTAATTAATTAATTATGTATGCGTGTATATCTGTAGTGTTTTACCCTCATTTGAGGTTAGTAGTTCCAGATCATTTGTAAACTTGTTACTATCATTTAGAATTTTCTAAAGTTATTTTTACCCATTTATATTCTTAAATATATTAACATATTAGCTTTTATAAATGAAAAAGATTAATAGGGTCTTTGTTGTAAGCCTGCTAATAAAAAGAATTGAAAAAAAATCCATATCCCTTTTCTAGTAGTACTATCTTATAGAAAGAACACGTTCATTCATTTTGGCAAAACTTTCCTAAACCAATCTGGAGGTATCAGTGAAAGCAGACAAGCCCTCGCTACTATAAGACGGAAGGAAATGACAGCTTCTTTGTGCTTCATGTCAGCCATCTGTGCTGGTCTTTCTTGGTCTTTCCTTGGATTTCCTGGATACTCATTCTAACTTTTCTACGCTTCAAGAACATATTCAACAACCAGTGTTCTTTTCTTCCTGTGATTTATAAAATAGGAAGCGTTGTTGTTTTTGGTTTCCTTTATTTGCGAGAGTAATTACATTTTTATCTTTGATCTATTGTCAGTGATTTTATTTCAGGTCTTCAGAAGAAAATTAGAATCATGCTATTGCAGTGGAGGCTTTGGGGAATCTGTCCTATCATAATTTGCTTTCAATTAGTCTTCATCGCAAAGAAAATTATTAAGCAATTCTTCTTTCTGTGTAACCACCTCAAATCTGAGTGGCTAAAGCCCACAGTCACTGACTTAGCTGACAATTTTATGTTTTAGCTGGTGTGACCTGGGCTCACCCGGGTGGTTCCAATGGTCTTGCTGTGATTCACTGAGTCGTCAGTCAATTAGGCGGCTCTGACTCCGAGAGTGACCTGGCAACTGACCGGGCCACAGCAGGCCATAAGCCACTCATTGTCCCGCAGACCAGCCTGATCTTCACTTGGTGCCAGTGATGAAAGTCCCCAGACCAGTAAGGGAAGAGGTTGCTAGGCTTTTGGAAGCCTTGGTTTGTAATTTTCACAGTGCTAATGCCAACACATTCTGTAGAGCAAGGGAAATAACATGTCCAGCCCAGATCCTAGAAGTGAGAAAACAGATTTCATCCCTTGATAAAAGAGTTATAAATATAGTGGCTGATTTGCAAACTTTCACTAGTGCCCAAGAACTAGCTATATTAGCCTCAGAGGTACAACACAAAGTCAGATAAACTGAATGTGGACCTTACAGGGTTTAAAGTCTGTGCTGTGTCCTTTTTTTAAGTGAGGTTACTCCATGCATGTATCATTTTACTCCATGGCCTGCCTTGAGTAAAGCATTTTGTAGATCTGGGTGGTTCCCAAGTTTCTGCATGTATGACAGACTTTGGTGTGATGGCTATGCTGTAGTCTGCTGAGCTTACTTTCAGTAGCAAGCCAGCAGAGCAATCAGGTTCAAGGTGTGCTTGTTACACTGGAAGCATGGACACTACTTGTACACAATGCATTCTTTTTTATCACTGATACATTTTTAAATTTTGAATTTTATTAGTACATATAGCAATGCATATCATTACATTCTTTACAGGAAGTTGCTGCGTATACACAACACATTTTAATTCTTTTTTCATTTTCTTCTCTTCCATTCTCTCCCCCTCCTCCATATCTTGCTCCCTTTCTGTTCTGAAAATGATATTTTTCCTATGTATATGTTTTTATTGTTATTCCTGCCCTAGTGAGTCAGGATGTCTAGGAAAGATCCCCAAATCTCTACTTTGACAAGCTTCCCTAGGGATTCCAATATACACGTAGGTTCCCTAAACCCTTCATTAGAAGTATTAAGTAACAAATGAAAAAAATATATTAGAGAAGGAAGACAATCTTAAGAAATCTAAACTATATATTACACACAAGATTGGTTTTCCTAACATGAATCTGGGCCCTTTGAGAAACACATAAACTACAAAGAATATTGCCAAACACCAAGAGGATGACATAAATGTAATGCTTGCCTGGGAAGAAAAATAATGACTAATGGTGGTTGGTAAAACCTTCAGAAGAATTACCTATGTGTTTGTTTGTTTTTGTTTTTTTTATAGTTTGCCAGCAGCCTAGAGCTGACCATTCCTGTGTTATTTTTTTTTATTAATGCTCTCATAGTGAACATTGAAGGAAAGCCTCTCTTGTGTATGACCAGGAATCTAATCAATCAAAATACAGACATGTTTTACTACTGTCAGCTATGATTTGTTCTTTCTATTTTCTTGCTTCTGAGTTCTGATAAATTCATTTAAGGTAGTCCAGAGCAGGTCAAATATACAACAGTACCATTATAGCTTAAATTTTGTCCCAAATGCCACCAAATAACACAGTGCCTGGCACATAGCTGATATTGAGGAACCATGTATATTCTGTAGAATTCTGTGATATGCATATATGCAATTTAATCCAAAAGACAAATTATTTGCTGAAGAATCTCAGCAGTCAGTTAAAACAGTTACCCTAGTGTGACACAATGAAAGATGGTGAGGAAAAATGAGAATGCATTTCAGCTCAACTCTAGATTTCTTTCCCTTCCTTTGATAGCTGGTTATTTAAATTGACTATTTAAATAAGACGTGTCTTTAAACTATTGAAAAGTCATTTAAGATTAAACCACTGGACCTGTGCTGGCTCTCTTTGTAGTTACCTGTAATTATCTGTAGTGTTTGTAAAAATGATAATGTTTTGTTTTATCTTGTTTACTGAAAGAAATTTGATATTCAAATATTGGTAAGTGTTTAAGACCCTTCCCATAATAATGGAAAATACTGGATGTAAATTTTTAACTAAGTATGTGACTTACTACTTATAATTTTCTCTCATTAGCTTCTAAATATTGCCTGCTGTTGGATGGAAATCCCTAAGATGATGGTAAATCTTTTAGAGTTTTCAGTGATAATAACAGCTCACTATGGGATGCATGACATAGGTTCACCACCAGTGGAGATTGTTACGTGTAGGTCCAAAATATCCCCTAAAGTTCTTGTGTGTTCAGAAGTGGAACTTTCAAAAGGTGTTTGGATCATGCAGGCACTATATTTATCCGCAAGTTAATTCATGGATGGGTTCATAGCTTAATGTGCGGTGAGGCCATGAGGCCTGATTGGAGCAGGTGATCGCTAGATACGGCTTTGGAAAGTGCGGCTTTCCATTTGGCTCTTTCTATCCTCTTTGCTTCTAGCAGGAGTAAAATGGGCAACTTGCTTCTGCCATGCCACTTTAATGTAGTATTTTTTTTTCTTGAGCTGGCCATCGTGGAATGATCTCTCTGAAACTAAGAACCAAAATAAACCTTTTAGTTTTTAAGAGCTGTGTATCAGGTATTTGGTTCCAGTACTCAAAAAAATGAATAATACAAAAGTATTTCTCACTGATCTGGATATCCAAAACTCACTTTTTCTGAATAATTATATTGTTTTTAATCCAGTGAACATGGTGAACACTGTAATAACTTAGGGAGGTGGGAAAAATATAACTTTGTTATTTTTGTACATTTTTTGTTATATTGTTACTAATTTAAAGTCTCAGATTCTCATATTCCTGGTCTTCAAATGTATTTCTGTGGGTGTATAAAATTCCTTAGAACAAAATAAAAGAATATAACAAAGATTAAACAAGTCAAGTACATGAAAATTTTATTTCTACCTGTGTACTGTCTATTTTTTGTTTTTTTTAAGCATTAAAAACTTTTTTTTCAGTAATATTATAGTTCTCAGTTAATTCCCATTTTCTTAGATGTCCTTGGAAGTCATTGTTATTTTCAGGAGGGATAAACTAGGGAAGATGCTCACCCACAATCGTATCATTGCAAATTGTTCTATTTCATATGCTTTATATATCCTGTTTTGTACTGGCTAAGGGACTAGAGTAAGTATGTCATGTCATATTTTAATTTTTTAAATATTTTCAGTATTTTGGTAGTTTTCATATTTGATTCTTGGAATCAAATTGTATTTTGAATTTTATTTTCTTTAGAAAAAGTTAAAGAAGAATACATAAGTTTTATTCTCAAAAACAATTTATATCTTCAACTTTCATTAGAAAAGTTCTTTATTCTTAGTGACTAGGTTATATTAATTTTTCATCCTCACAACTAGAAAATTTTTACAAATTATCA
>PVIR01009211.1:0-18745 GCA_004026965.1 Petromus typicus | reverse complement strand
CAATCTGTACTATATAAATTACCAAAATGTTAAGGGAGTATATCTTAATTCTAGAACTTTTATTTCCAAGCACACTATGTGCAAGAAATTACTGGAATATACTTGTATAAATGTGTGTCACTAGAAGGCATATATTCCAGAAAATTCTCTGATGTATGTCGTGAGCTTTCCTTTTCATTGAAAAGTTATAATAGAAAGCATTATGATGAAATTCACATATAATAGCAAAATAAAATTCACATATAATTGTGATCTTGGAACACATACATTGTTTCTACTTTTAAAACATTGCATTAATAAAATCAGTTCTCATTCCATTGGCAGATTAAAGGGAAGAATTTCCAAACTCTATTCTGAAATTTTTGCCTTTGACTTTGTCCTGTAATGCAACCACTGATGATCCTTTTAGTACTTTTTACTAGGAAGAAACTGTAAGAAAAGACAGAGTGTGAGGAATAAAACATGCAGCTCCAAATTTAGCCATAGATTATAATCCATATGATATGTTTCTTTATTTCAAACAAAAACAGTGGAAATTAGCAAGTTGTAAATCCATAGTCCTCATCTTTGGAAACCTATTATGTTGAAGTTCTTAGCAAGAGAAATTATTCTTGGATTGTTTTCTTCAAAATAGACTTCATTGTTAATAACAACTTGTTATTTTAAAATTCATCACTTCAGAATTACATTTATTTAATCATTTGTGCATATTAGTTTCTTCCATGTATTGGTCTCTTTTGACACTCTTCCAAACAACTCATAAAGAGGGATTCACATTCCACTATATTAATAGATGTAAGTTGTTGAAAAGTTTCAGCTTCTGCTAGGCTATTTGATATTCAATTAAAAGACAAAATGAAATTTTAAGTTCTGTTTTCCATCTGATTAGCTAAAAGTGGAGTGTTTATTCTAGCTGTTTAGTTTTTAATATTTTTCAGAAATGTCAGTGCATAGTTCATACTTAGTTCATGCTTTAGAAGCACAGGAATCCATGCTTATGATTAATGTAGTTAATGAGAATCCTCAGGTTTTTTTTTTTTTTTCCCTGCTGTTTTAGCTCTGGGTAGGAAACACAACAAAGTTGGACACCCACTAAGATCAAGATACTCCTGTGTTAAGAAAGTAGATGTATTGTTTAAAATATTTAGCACATCTTTAGAGAGACCACTTTATTTAGTTTCATGTGTAACACAACACGGTTAGCAGCCAGAGTAGGCGGTGGCCTGGGGGGTTCCACATAGGGGGTTGCACCTTGGTGTGGCTGTTACACCTGGCTGCTTCCTTCAGACAGTAGGCTCCAGTCCTGGGATTAGTTTTCTATGATATTTTATTATTACTGTTTTTCAGCTTGAAGTTCTTCACAATTTTAAAACTTTGTCTGGTTAAACCTGTAATCACTTTAAGTTATGATTTATTTTATATTAAAATTTTCACATTTGAGTATGTAGTTATTTCTAAATTACAGATTCATATTTGTTGTCCTTTTAGTTTATTAGTATCATGACTATGATCTACCTTCACTTGAACGTCTCTTGTTTTTGATTATCATACTCTTGGCTTTGTTTTCTTCTCTTTGAGATCGTGGCTAACATGAGGAGTAGAGAGCTCCCTAAGGTACAAGAGAGTAAAGAGAAGGATAAATGTCTGAAGATTTTGCATTCTCTTAGAAGAAGTCAGTGTGTTTTCAGTTGTGTGCATAATAGCTCTATTATGCTAGTTAGAATTATTTTGTTACTGTATTTAGGTGGAGATTAAATGAAAATGTGCAGCACAAAGGGTGGATTGTGAATGTTAAATTATATTTACTTGACTAATTTATGATGGTGAATTGTTAGGTCAAATCCTGATATTGACCCATAAAGATATTTTGTGGAAGTCCTTAACATGTACATGTATAGCAGACTGCCTTTGATATTTTGGAAGAATCTCACCCAATAAAATGAAGGCCTTAAGAGAAAATCTGTCTTACCAGAAAAGAAGAAATTTTGCTGTATGACTGTAACATACACATCTTGTTTGGATTCTAGCCTTTTAGCCCTGGCTGAAGATTTCAGATTCATCACTGTGGCATCAATGTCTATGTGAGTACCTTGTCCACTTTCTAGTCATCTTTACTGCAAACTCAAGATAGAAATACCAATCTTGACTGAATTTCCAGCCTATTGCTTGATAGTAAGGATTATTTGCCAGCTGACAGAATTGCATGAGTCAATGTTTTAAAATTAATTTGTCTATCTATCTGGTTGTCTTATTATTTTTATCTGAAGAAATTTGATACCTGTGGTAATAACATATCTTTTGTATACTTGTGCCTATGAAGAAAAATAAAATATGTAAGTGTGATATACATTGCAATTTCAGTTGCAAGTAACAAATGATGTAAGCTAACTTACATCATTAACTTACCCACTAGAGACATATGAATGTCTTCTGTGGTAATTTTTCTTCAAATATTATAGCAGCAATAAAAATCTCTCATTAAGTACTCTTTTTATAATGTGTTGTTGACACATTCCCACAGATAAAATCATGTTTTCTCTTCAAACTGGACAAACTTCTGTAAGACTCTCAAGTCTCAAAAAAAAAAAATAAAAAAAATTGCAGGGACAATTCTGTGTGAATTTTTGTTAGGCCATAATTGAAACTGTAAGCATTGTCTTTCTCTATCTCCTTCTCCATTCTCTCTCACTGTGCTTTTCCTTGGAATCTGGCTATCATAGGAGGACAAAGCCTATCTTCCATGAAAAGGTCATGTGTATGTTCTCCATCAAACAATCCCAGCTAGTTAACAGTGTGACCGACATCAATCTTCAAATTTTTGTATGAAAGAACTTTAAATGACTCTGGCCACATCTATGAAGCCTCCAAGTGTTTCAGCTGAGATTTTCTACTTGTAAAGCAAAGCCATCACATTATGTGCTCTCTGGATGTTTGATTCAGATAATAAATGCTTATCATCATTTTAAGTCTGTAAAGTTTAGGACAACTTGTTATCCTGCAATACATAATGGATACAATTTACTCCACTGAAGGAAAGCCAAAAGATGGTATCAATTTAAGTGTGACTGATCAAGGATTGACCACATTTTGCTGTAATTTTTTTCTAGGTATAGCTTTCATTGAATATTGAATTTATTACTAATGGAAGAAAATGGCTGCATTTGTTGTCCTGTCTCACATCTGCATTCTGTAGACCCAGAACAAAGATGTTGCTTTCTTTCAAACATTCCCGAAGGTATCCTGACATTCATCGTGATTGAGCTTATCTTAACTTCTATGACTTCTTCTGAAATAATTGTGGTGTACAGGGATATGGAATGTACTTATTGGCCTATATGATATATTTGCCCCATCTTTGGAATCACGCAAGTACCAAAACCCAATTAAAATTTCACAGGAAGCACGAGCAAAGTGAAAGCAATCACCAACTCTTTTTTTTTAAAAAATGAGAACTTGACATAATGTTTGACATATAGATTACCTTATACATGATAGTAATGTTTATTTCTATCTACTTAAAATTATTCTTGTGGTCAAATATTTTCTCATGCATTACATTGGTAATGACCAGCCACCTAAATTTTTCATTATATTGTCATTCAAGAAGTTAAAAAATGTCATTGTACTGGAACTATTTCTCCTTAACTTTAAGGCTATTTTTATAAAGTTTATAAATATGCCTATCTGTATTTGAATTAGCTACAGAATTCACAGATCATACTTAAAATTAAAGCACTCTATACGTTCTTTTTGGAAATTTTCTTCAGAATACTTGGCAATGTTAGGTGACAGCATATGTTTAATGTTGTTAAAGACAGAGTTATTTTAGCAAAGATCTGGAATAACTCTTTAAATCTAGTAAAAGCACACCCTACAGAGGTACTAGAATAGCATTTAATAAGGCTAAAAGGAAGAGAAGCTGGGGCAAGTAACATGAGTAATATACAACATAAAAAGTCAATGTTGGTAGTTGAAACATTTCATAATTGTGTCCCAAAAATTTTTGGTTTTGTGGTAAAATTAATAGATTTGTTAAATGCTGTGTAATATATTGCTCTTTTGTAAATTAAAAATGAGGGTAGCACATTAAATGTTTTGAGAAGTTCTGAAGTAAAGGAATAGTTTCCATTTGGTACTCTCACTTTTCTGAAAAAGAACACAGCAATGCATGACTTCTCTTTTGAGAAATACACCTATAGAGAGATACATCTAATATTATAATATGTATAAGGGGGCAGATGTTAAAATATGATTCAATAGTATTGAAATGAACCACAAAATCAAACAATTGATAGTCATTAACCTCATAGTAGTGAAAGAGATGAAAAGAAGTAGGCCCAGTGAATGACATCTGAAATAGCAATTTCTAGTTTTCCATATGGGGGGATAAGCCCACTCTATTCTATTTCTCCCACTGACAACAACTAAAATTAAAATTAAAGTTCTCAGACAGTATGGTAGAGAAGGACTCTGAAAAGTAAGTAATCACAGACAGATATATGATATATATATGTATATATATATAGATATAGATATGTCTATATCTATATCTATAGATAGATATATATATATGTCTCTTTATCCTAAAACCAACTTTTCTGTGTTGTTTCCTGAAAACTTCAAAGAAGAAATCCTTTCTCAGAATATTGAAAGAATTCACTTTCAAAAGTAACTGCTGTTTCCTTTCTTGATGTCAGTAGGGGTCTGTTCCTGAACTCTAGAGGACAGCCACTTTCTTTCACATGTCATGGTTCCATTCCTTCACTCTCATAGAAAACAAAGTGAGTGATGTCCTTCCTACATGGTCTCATTTTCCATCACATCTCTCCAAATGGCAGCCAGGCAAATGAAGATGCATGCACCTAGGCTGAGTCTACGATGACAATTCAGAATAAACTTAAGACTCTTGTCTGTTTGGCTACTATCACCCTACATCAAGTAATTTATTAATACAAATACAGTTCTGGAAGCCCAAAATTCAAGGGCTGACTTGTTTTCGGTGTCAAGGTTGTTGAGGACATGGATTTTGGCTTAAGGCTGACAGAGTGAGGTCGTGGAGTCACCATGCAGAATCTGGAGGTTTTTAGGAACACTTCTGCTTTATTATTGCAAAGAGTGGTTTTTATAGAGATGGTAAAGGGGGCAGGGATAGAGGCGTGCTACAGAGTTGACTGTTACTGATTGGCGTGTTAACCCTGTACCATACTATCAGCCTTATGATCTGCCTCTGTGCAGTGCCTATTTGCTTGGTGCTGTTCATTTTGACTGCAGGCCACAGAGTCACGACATTAAGCTAAGCTTTGCTTAGCATATTAGCCTGGTTTCTACACACAGAGGCAAGTGTTCTCACACCTCTGAATGTCCCATAGTATGCTGTCGGACATAGTGTGGCATACCTGACTAAGCCAAGCATGGACCTCTCCTTCTCTGACTGACTTTGCATCTAGTTAGCTTGTGCACTTCAGTTCCAACGTGGCACTTCATTGCTGCATCCTCCTGAAGGAACACATACTGTGTCCCAGGCAGCTTTCCAACCCCTCTTCATGGAACAGTATCTTTGTGGCCCAACCACTTTCCCAAAACCCACCTCTACCATTGCTTTGAGGGTTAAGTTGTAACATGAATTTATGAGAGACATATTCATTCAAACCTTACCAGCTTTAACCTCAGCCACACTTATAAGTCTCTTGGCCACAGAAATTTTCTTTTCTTTTCTTTTTCTTTTTATTTATTTTTTATTTTTTATTTTTTTTGAGATAAGATCTCACTTTGTAATTCAGGCTGGCCCTGAGCTCAGCCTCAAACTCACATCACAGCAATCCTCCTGCCTTTGCCTCTTGAATGCTGGGATTACAGGTGTGAGCCAACCTGGCTGGCACTCTGGTATGTGGTACTGATTACTGCTGGTCATGTCTTCCCACCCAGTATTGTATGTGGTAACCGGAGATTGAACCTGGGCCCTTGCACTTGCAAGACAGGTGCTGGAACCACTGAGTTAAATCCCTGGCCATGGAAATTTAATATTGAGAGGTTCAAGGAAGTAAGGTGTGGATATCTGTGTGTGTGTGCATGTGTGTGTATGTGTATGTGTGTCTGTGAACCTTCATGTACTACTCTGGTGCCACGGCATACCAAACTATGTATAAAATGAAAGGGATCAAAGGGTCCTGGATAGTTTTAAGATTTTTACTTTTTATTGAAATTGTAAAATATTATTTCTGAAATAATAAATTATAATTGGTTATGTAGAATTTAAAAAACTAATAGATAAATTAGAATATGCATCAAGTATCTATTGTTTCATAACAAATTATCCTAAATTTAGTAGCTTGAAACAAACATACATTTATTTTCTCATAGTTAGGATTTCTGCCTTTAGTGTATCTCATGTGTAGGGTCCACTGGGGAAGCTCACACACTTGTGGCAGAATTCAGTGACTCCAGTGCTATTGGTGTGAAGATATACACTACTCACCAGCTGTTATCCACAGATTTCCTCTAGTTTCTGTTGCTTGAGCTCTGGATCATGGCAACTTGTTTCTCTATGTTCATTCAGCTTGACCTGTGAAAGTCAGAGTTTTTAGAACTGCATCATGGGATTGTCATCCTCTAGTTTTAGCAACATTCCACTTGAATGTGTGACACTAGGTCCATCTTTCACACAAAAACAATGGATTACCCAAAGGTATTGTGTTGATTTCCATTGTCATTAAGTAATGATCTGAATTCTGAAAGTTTGACTTGTCTAGTGTCAGAAGGCTAAAATCAAGGATTGCCTGTTACATTCATGTATAAGCTATATTACTTTCAAGTTCATTTGCCTTTTAGGTATAATATATGTCATTTTAATTTTTGGTCTGAGGTTTCCATTGCTTTGGAGGTTGTTAACTGGGGCCTTCCTCAAGACATTAATATCAACTCACAGTTCTTATCTCGAACCATCAAATGATAAATAAAGAGATATACAACACATTAGACTTGAAGACTCAACATTCTTAAGGTGTAATCTTAACCACTTTATCTATAAATTGAAAGCAATGCCAGTCAAAATGCAGAGACATTTTTGTAGATCTTTAAAAGCTGATGTAACTTTTTTTGATGGACAAAAGGATAGAAGAGCTGCAATTATTTTGAAAAATAACAAAAATTGAGATCCATATTATTTGGATTTAAGAATTATTATAAATTCACAGCATTCAAGAGAATGCTATATTGGCAAACAATAGACACAGAGAACAATAGAGTAGAGTATACATAAAGAACTATCTAGAATTTATAAAGAGCTCAAAAAAAAATCATCCAACCCAAATTTAAAGACCCAATTCAAAAATGGTCATCTGAAATGAACATATTTTTCAGAAGAAGAAGTAAGAGCAGCTAAGAAGCATATGAAGAAATGCTCAACATCATTAGTCACTCGAGAGATGCAGGTGAAAACAACATTAAGATTTCAACTCACTCCACATAGAATGGCTGCCATTTCAGAATTAGCCAGCAACAAATGTTGGCGAGGCTGCGGAGAGGAAGGAACCCTTCTCCAATGTTGGTGGGAATGTAGACTCGTATTGTGGAGATCAGTTTGGAGATTCCTCAAAAAGCTAGGATTGGAGGCCCCATTTGACCCAGGCATTGCTCTGCTAGGTATATACACACAAGGATTAAAAGACTCAGATCAGAGTGACACACGTGCCATGTTTATAGCAGCTCAGTTTGTGATTGCTAAATCTTGGATACAACTCAAATATCCATCAAATGGAGACTGGATAAAAAAGCTGTGGTTCTTCTACAGAATGGAGTGCTATTCTGCCATAAAAATGATAAGTTTGAATCATTTATTCTTAAATGGACATACCTTGAGGATATCCTCATAAGTGAAATAAATAGGTCACAGATAGGTAAATATCACATCTTTTCTCTGGTATGAGAAAATAAACATGTAAATGAGTTCTAGAATTGTATGTTATATATTGTGAAATAGAAAATACTCAAATTGAAATAGGGTGAAGGTGGAAAAATAATGAGATTATAACAAAAAAAAAGGAAACAAATTTTATGTATATAGAAGGGTGGTAGGATGCGTAGGGCTATGGGAAAAATGAGAGTTAAGTTGTTTCATGTACTAGTACAAATTCCCATTGTGTAGTACAATCATGACGTGTATATATAATGTACCAGTAAAGATTTCAATTAAAAAAATACATGAACTGGGCCGGGGAGTTAGCTCAGTGGTTCCGGCGCCTGTCTTGCAAGCGCAAGGACCCGGGTTCAATTCCCCGGGAACCACATAGCATACTGGGTGTGGAGACCCACACCCAGCAGCAACCAGTACCACATACCACAGTGCCGGGAGTGGTGGCTCACGCCTGTAATCCCAGCACTCGGGAGGCAGAGGCAGGAGGATTGTGATGTGAATTTGAGGCTGAGCTCAGGGCCAGCCTGAACCACAAAGCAAGACCCTGTCTCAAAAAACCTAAAAAAAAAAAAAAAAAAAAAAAAAAAAAAAACATGAACAATATATTAACTGTTCTGAAGAAGATGTAAAGATAATTCACAATATAAAACATGGTATTTATAAAATATTAGCATTTCAACTAGAAATCCAAATATGAAGATATGAATCATAATGCCTACATCATAATACACACAATTAAGTTAAAATGAAGGATATGGCTAAATGTATAATGTAAAACTATAAGACTTGAAAGAAAACGTAGGGGATGTTTTTGAACACTAGGTTAGCCAAAGTATCTTTGGATATTGTACAGCAAAGATTCTTACAGGAAGAAATGAATTTATAAAAATGAACTATTTCTCTTTGCAAAAAGTATTATAAGATTGAGAAGGTCGAGATGACTAGACAACATCTTTGTAAATTACATTCTAATAAAGAGTTTTTATATAAATGCTTTAAGGAGCCCTTCAAAACCCAATAGATAAGGAAAAAGATGCTAATTGTGCAGAATACTTTAGGGTTCTTTTAACAAAAAGCAGACAAATAAGCTTATAAAAGCTAGTCCAGAACATTAATCATTTGGGGAATGCAAACTGAAATTACAGTGAGATCTCAATATACATGAAGAGGTATTGCTACAGTGTAAAACCCAAGAGGATTTTGTGCGGAGGATGCAGAAACACTTAGATAAACCTGTAACAGATGTAGGATTGGACAACAATAGAGACACTTTAGAAAACAGTTTGATAGCTTATTTAGAAGTTAAATAATTGCCAGTTTGTCTTAGAAACTAATTTTGGGCATTTTTTCTAGAGAAATGACATATAAAAAATTTAAGTTTTTATTGATACATTACATATACATATCATCATCACATTCAAAATTGAGTTTGTACCAGTATATGGCACAAATTGATTCTCATTTTCCCCTTCCCCCACCCACCTTACATCCCCCCTCCTCCTATATAAGTGAGAAAATTAAGATGTAAGTGAGTTCTAGTATATATAGTAAGTACTGTGAAATAGAGAAATGACTTTTTTTGTGCTACTAGGGATTGAACTTAGGACCTTGCACTTCTCAGGCAAGCACAGCCCCACTGAGCTACATCCCCAGCCCAGAAATTGTATTCTTGCTACTGAAGCCAATACATGAACATTGGTGGCAGTAATATAATATCCATTGTTAGCAAAAAGTAGAAGCAAAGTGAAATGGCTTGCAAGACATGAATTGATGTAACAAACTTTTAGATTTATACAATAAAATACAATGTGTTACTAAAAAGGAACATACTATTCAATCTCAAGGGAGACAACAAAATTTACGTTATTCCTATTCCACTTTTATGAAACCAGGATAAGTAACAGGTCACAGGGAAATATACGAGGTCAATTTTAAACAGAAATTAGGTACAGGAGAAAGGTTTGGTTACAAAGTGACAATGTAAGAACATTTTGAGAGACAAGGAATCTTTTATATCATGATTATTTCTATAACAAAAAAGCTATGTCCCCAAAGTGATTTTTGATGTAAAATTAGAAAATAAATTTGAACAAAACAATAATTTTATAGTAGTATTACATATGATTAAGTTAAGAACAGAATTTGAATGAATCGTATATTTTCCTACAAGAGTGGTAAGGTTTAAATTCAGAGGATGGGGAAATCAAAGAACTTTTAAAATGTCTTGAAAACTTTGGGTCCTCTTTTCATTCATGTCTCATAATTTTGGACATAGACATGGACATACTTGTGTACACAGACATACAGTAACTTCTGACCTTCAGGGTGTTCTCAGATTCTTGAAACCTTCTTGTAAACTTGCTGTCCATGATCCACAAATGTAACAAGTGCCCAAAAATATGTTCATTACAGTTGTACTTATGGTCTCATGTCTGTAATATTCATATCCTATAATAATCTATAAATCTTGTCCTCCAACCAGATTTTTTTTTTTGAGACAAGATCTCATTTTGTAGTTCTGGCTGGCCCTGAGCTCACATTGATTACTGGTGGATGCGAGTCACCATGCCCAGGATTGTATGTCGTTACCAGGGATCGAACCCGGGCCCTTGCACTTGCAAGACAGGGGCCGGAACCACTGAGCTAAATCACCGGCTCCCAACCAGATATTTTTTTCTAGCTTATTAGGAATAAATAACCTCATGAAAAATAGTCTTTTAACAATGAAAAACACTTTTAATATTTGCTTTTAATTTCACAAGTTGTTAATCATGTAAAGCAGCTAACAGTCAAGGATGTTGTACTTATGGTCTCAGGCCTGTAATATTCATATCCTATAGTAAGAACTATTGCTAGTTCTTTTTCTTCCTAAATCAATGTGAAATAGAATAAAAATAAAGGCACATGCATGGAGATTTAAGTAAAGGGATATCTAAGCTTCAGATAAAGTGAGGAAATGAGAGGCAAATGGGAAAGATTTCATGAAATTGATTGTAATGCATCCTATTTACATTTTTCTGGATCAGGAATAATGGTTTGAATATATATATGTTCATATACATGTACCTTCATATATATATTCAAGTGGATAGAAGTATTTTTTTCTATTCTATGTGAAAGATTTGTTATTTTTAATGTTGCTACTATTAATTGCACACAAAAGAAATTTATTCCATAGAATATATACATTAGATTTCACTCTAGATATTTTCATATTCTGAGAATCGTAGGTAGCTTTAGTTTTATTTTGGAACCTTAAACTTTACATTTTCCTTAATTATATCTCAAGGACTTCTTTGATAAGTATATACAATTTACAAGTAAAGGTAAGTAAATAGTCCACAAAAAGCATTAATTGTATCTAGATTCCTTGTATTTTATTCTGTCACTTAGACTCTTTTAGTTTTTTTGTAATTCTTTTCAGTTTCAAAGTTCTAAGACTGAAATGATATATATCCTGCTGTACACAAGCACACATATACACACATTATTTATGTGCATATATTCATTACTTTATGAAGATTTAGTAACTATAGAAACATATTAGGCTTGCACTAACAGGTACCTGGATACGTTGTGTGATCTTTTAACATTTGTTATTGTCCTGAGGGGAACAGTTATTGTCCTGAGGGGCGAATATATTCCACAATATTGAGTACATTGCACATTCAGTTGACAGGGTAAACAAAAGAAAATTATCTTGTTTCCTGGAGAAAGGTAAGATGAATGGAAGTAGGTGATTAGATCGTGTTTCTGTGACACACCATGGACACGGCGACATAAACTATGAGATCACATTTGGAGACCAGGAATAAAGTTAAAGTAAACTGTTTGACACATATCTAAAAAATTTAAATGAAGCACTAACATAATACTGTAATATGGTGTTGGTTCTTAATTTTTTAAAACATTGTATAAGAAATTATATAAACTACTACATTCCTTTTTTTACATGATGTATTTTATGGGGATAAAATTTTTATATATTTTAATTATTGTCTTTTTCAAATATGGATTATATTTGGGAACTTTCCCTTTGAAAAAATTTGGTTCCTTTATTTTCTGCCTTTAGGAAGTACTTTTGAAATTCTGCCTTCTATAGGCAAATAAACCAAAGATAATAATATAAAATGATTTAATATTTTAATAATTTGGAAAGGATGATAATTTTCTTTTGAAACACCTCTTCCACTCCACATCAAATATGATTTCTTTACTTTCTTAAAGTTAGAAAATTTCACTGTATTTAAAGAAAACTTTTTCTTTCAAGCACTCAGAGATTAGTAGCTTTAATATTTTTCCTGTGCCTGTTGTGAAATACAAATTTGACTCATGGAGGAGTTACACTGGAGGAGTAACTCTGGAAGACATCGTATGGTCACAAGCAGGGCTGACAAAAGAACCACTGAGAGCCACTCTGCCTTGTAACGTTAAGCGGTGGTGAGTGACTAGGCCCTACCAGGGAGCAGCAGGGTTAAATCTGAACAGAATTAAAACATGATTCATTGCTAGGAGCAAAAGGGATAGGGAACAGCTGCAATTTAAGGTAAGAAATACCTTTTTAAATTGATTTCTTTATCTGTTCACTTACTAAATAAAACTGTGGATACCACTCTATGTCTGTCTAGGCCAATGTTTCTTAGTACTTACTACTCATGAAAATCACCTGGTCACCTTAAAAATTTACAGACACGTGGGTGCTGGGTTACAGCTATTACAGTAGGAGTTGCAGTGCACGGGGCAGTCAGTCTACGGGCCTATTTAAAGTTCTCTAGGTGGTTAAAATATGGAGCTGTGCTGAAAACCAGTTGATTTAGGTTTTGGGGTGCTTCAGAGTAATTAAAATATTTTAATGACAAAAAATCCTAAGTTTCTGCTTCATACAATTTATTTACAATTTACTTATACTTAAAAAAATTATAATTCTTCTTTTTGATCTTTTAAAAAGGTCTTAATATTATGAGTAACAAATTGCAAGGGAAATTGTAAGGTGAAACTGTTCCCATGTGCTCTGAGGAGGCAATATCCTTACTTTTGTTTACATACACTCATTTTGCTCCATATTTTCCTTGGTTAGAACTTCAATGATTACAGTTAATACAGGAAACACTGTAAGTCTTATTTCCATGTGGGTAAAACAGTGTTCATATTAATATTGAAAGTTCCTCACAACCATACTATACTGGACACGGTTATAAATATTAAACTTACTAAACTTTTTAGAAAGTTTTTGATTTTGATCATTTTGCTTTTCTTAGCTTTTTCACTTAACTATTAGTCATGTGTGATTAAAATGGAGAAATCTCAAAATCAAGTGCTGTATTTGGTTTCAGATATTGAAATAATGCTTTGTTTTTCTCCTTTCATTCTGAACATGTTTACTGTGTGTCTGGAAACACCATTAGGTCAGGAAGATGTTATGATCAGAAGGGATTTTTAATCAAGTTGACTTATGCTCACTGATTTCTGAAGCATCAATTCTGAAAATGTGGCATCCCTCCATAATTTCTTCCCAGGAAGTTCATTCATTCAGTTTCCTGTGTTGGCAGTGTTTAACTCCTTCTTTGGAAATGAAAAATGAAAAAAAAGTTTTTTATCCTGTCAATAAAGAATGAGCTATATTTCCATTAGAATTCAAGCCAATGTATAGCTTAGGTTATTAATTATTTGAGAACTGATAAAATACTTCTACTTTGTCATTTTTGATAAGGTATGTTCATGAATTTCTTTTCTCCACTTTCAGAAGTGTATTTGTTCATTTTCATTGTTTTGTAGACATTTCATTTACATTTTAAGTTACCCTAATTTTGATGGTTTAGTTTCACTTATTAAAGATAAAGTAGATGATCAGTTTTGTGGTTTTCTTAGAGCTCGAGGATAAGGCAGGGAGTCGGATAATTCACCTTCTCCAGTGAAAGCACAGTTTCTCAGCCATCCATCACTGCTCATATATGTCTTATTTTTGCAGACCTGTAGGTAAAGAGTTCATATACTTATATCTCTTTAATGCAGCCTGAGGTGCTTAATCTCATTATATAATACAAAAAAATTCATACACATAGACTGTGCTCTAAACCCAATGATCGATCATTCAAATATATGCCAATTCTTGGAAAAGAATGGATTTTATGTATAACTCACTTCTCTCCAATTCAATACCCAGCACTCACAGACATGTTCATTTTATGTACACAGACATTACATTGAACTATTAATCAAAATTTTGTTTTGTAAGACACAGGAACTCAACTCAGAGTAGCTTAAGCAAAAAAGCACGTGCCTCATAGCTGACAGCTGTGATCAAGCAGTCCTAGGGAGACTGGCTGAGTCCAGATAACAATCTTTGAATAAACTGTTAAAAGAAGATGAAATCGTCTGATTGACCAAATAAATTCACAGCACTACTGTGAAAGCCATGTGATGGATCATCATATCACTCCCTAATACAACAGATGTAGTAGTATTTTTGTAAAAGTGTAGTTACTAGAATAGTAATTGTGTTGGTTTTATTACATTTTGTTCCAGCCTATGTTTTTCTCCTTACATTATGTCTATAACTGTTTGTCATTTTTCTGGCTATGGGAAACTTGTTACTGAATTTAATGTTGTTTTAGTTTTTGTTACTTTGGTAATGGATATGCGATATTGCAACTCTGTCCCTGAATTTGAGTGTTCGGTATCTAGGTGCTTTAGGGAGACTTCACTTTTAAGCATCAAAATTTTTCTCCAGGAACCAGATTTGTGTATATATGTGCACACTATGAAGTGAGAGGGTTAAAAGTGCCTTTGGTAGTAATGAGTCTGCATAGCACATTGACTCTTGTGTCAAACCATTAAACATCCTCTAGGCAACAGCGTCTTGCACTACTACTATTTAATTTAATATTCCAAATCTGCATGTGCTTCTAACAGTATGCCTTATTAATCTCTCTGCCCTTTTATTGTCTCCTTCCTCCAGGTCCTTTCTGAGACATTCTTCATTAATTATATAGTAGGAGAAAGGTCAGGGACAAGAACATAAGCATTAGAATAAAGATTTGGATTTCTAGTGAGTCCTTCAATAGACTTCACTAGATTCTGTGAATGCCTTAGATTATACACAAAAGTTAATAATTATTCACATTAACAATCAATTCACAGATTCTTAATTGGGCCTCTGGACCCATAGAAGATAAGATGCTCCTTAAAATTAAGTTTGTATTCCTAAAATATGATGTTTTAAATTCATTACACATTGGTTAACTGGAAAGTGTCTTGAACTGTGAAAATCAATCTTGAAGTTTTTCTTTGATTTCATACTTTAAGATTGATCAAAATTATGTTTCTCTTTTCTAATCAAGGCTGTATTTTTCAGTATACGTTTTGAGTGGCAGTTTCTTTATGTGTTAATGAAAGGAATTTAATTACCTTGAAGATGTACCTAATATTGTCAGTGCTCATATTTTATATTCCAAGGATTTGAGTGTGGATTGCTTTGTAACTTTTATATTATTTTGACAAAGAACTTTAACTAGAATGTGAATCTATCTTGATCTGAAGCACAACCTTATTCTACCTTTTAAAATATACTAGGCTATTCTTTGCACACACATGGAAATCACCACATGGTCTTCAGTTCCCATGTGAGTATTTTTTTCCCCTCTTAAACATATTACTTACATAGTGCTCAGTTAAGTGCTTTATTATTCTCATTTATTATTCAGAATGTTCCCAGTTGTGAACAGGGTATAAGATGCTTGGTTTTCACCTAAGGGAAATAGTTTTGCAATAAAATTAAACCAAGTTTCCAAATACATGAACTTAATAGATAAATTGGCAGCATATTTTAGAATTTTCAGTGGGCCATGTGTGACTCCAAATTCTCAGTCCTCTCTGTCCTTCCAAGTACTATCCTTAATTTAGAGTTTTTCTGAAACTCAACTGTGTTGATGTATAACAGACAGGTAGTTTCTACCTTATAAGGAAGAAAACTAACCCATTTTGCCTACTTTAAATAAAATGATCCATTACATTTACAGGAACAGTGATTCAGACTATCTCCAAGAATAGAAAGTAATTTGGAGTTAAAATTAATAATCAGTTCAAATAACTTGGTGATAACCATGCCCAACTAATTGATGCTATTAGCTGTATAAAATAATCAAGGTAGCTTTACATATAAAAGTATATAACAGAAAAACTAATATTTAGACATAATTTTCCTGTGGTCTCAGAAAAATATCATTTAATTTTTAGTTAAAATATTTTATTAAAAAAAATTCAAGGTTTACAAATTGTTGATTACACGTGCACATATATACACATACATATATGTACAATGAGCACTACAATCAAGGTACTTAACATGTCCATTACCACCCATAGTTGCCATTGTGCTGTGGGAAAGTGAGAAAACTTGCCATTTGCACTCATCAGATTTCAAAATATAACAGATTTATGAACTGTGGTCACAAGACTGTCATTAGTTCTCCAGAAATTATTCACATTATAACTGAAATATGTACCCTTGGATCAGTGTTTTCTCAGTTTTTTCACTTACCGCAAGCTCTAGAAGCCAGTTTTATTCTGTGCTTCTATGATTATAACTCTTTGGATATAACATAAAAATGAATCGTACCATTTTTGTCCTTCTTTATTTGGGTTAGCCTCCAGCTTCACTTACGTTGTCCCAAATCATGTGATTTCTGTTTTGTTTTTTTAGTGGCTAAAGTGCTTTCTTCTGTGTGTGGGGTGGTGGTGGTGGTGTGGGTTTGTAAGAGAGATAGGCAGACAAACAGTCAGAGATCACAGTTTTTCTACCCATTCATCAATAGACATTTGGTGGTTTCCATTTTTCAACTCTGTGAACAGTGTTACAGTGATCGGGCCGAGGCGCAGATGCTCCTTTGAGATAATTATTTTGCTAAAAGTAATAAAAATGATTTATTATTTAGATTGAGAATATTGAAATGGAAACATGAACAGAGCCACCATTTTATTGGTTTGATCTTAGACAAATTATGTCCTGTCACTCTTTCCTAATCCACAGTGTAAGGATAGTAACCTGACCTCTGTGATAATCAAAAGAAAGAACACATAGTGGACACTCCATGTAAAATGAAGTAGTTTACACATCTTACTCATTATTATATTTTAGAGATGCTGGTAGAATTTATGTGTGGCATGTACTCAGTCCAATTCAGTCTTAGCAGCATGACCATAGGACTAGTAAGGAAATTTGAAAAGAGATAGCTTGTGCATTTTTCACATTTATAAAAATTGAATTGACAGTTATCTTCTGTTGATGCAATTCTCAACCATAGAACTGTGCTAATTTTCAAAGAAAAGTTAATTTGTCCTCGTATATCAGTATCAATATTGTATTCTCCTGACAGAAATCTCATTAAATAGAATAATTTCATAATCATACAGATAATAATAGCAAATAGACTGATGCTGTTTGACATTCCTTGAAAGTTTAATTAAGAAAAATACCTTGGGGCCGAGGATTTAGCTCAGTGGTTCCGGCGCCTGTCTTGCAAGCTCAAGGACCGGAGTTCGATGCCCTGGTTACCACATACAATACTGGATGTGGAGACTCACGCTAAGCAGCAATCAGCACCACATACCACAGTGCTGGGCATGGTGGCTCATGCCTGTAATTCCAGCACTCAGGAGGCAGAGGCAGGAGGATTGCTGTGATGTGAGTTTGGGGCTGAGCTCAGGGCCAGCCTAAACTACAAAGCAAGACCCTGTTTCGGAAAAAAAAAAAAAAAAAAAAAAAAAAAAGAAAAGAAAAGAAAAATACCTTGATTTCACTGATTTTTAGATTCTCAAATGGGCACAGGCACGTTTTATGTATGTATCTATCATTTGCATATATGTACATATGTTTATATGTATATATACTTCTGGGACTAGTAGGAAGGGGAAAAATTCCCTACTTTGAATAGTTTAGTAGTGGCTTTATTCAGTAAGGCTAGAAATCCTCCTTTAAATGTAGAATAGCTGGTAGGGGTGAAATTCTTCAGTCTTTCCTTAGAAAAGGGTTCTTTTCAGTCAAGGTGGCTGGAAACAAAATCGGAAGAAACTTGTTTTTCTTCTCTTCTTTTTGAGCCTGGTATCCTTAGAAATCAACTTATAGATAGAAATGTACAATGTCTGAAATCACAAAAGCAATTTTCTGATCTTTTTTTGGTCTGACTCAATCTGACAAAAGAAATTTTAGGGTCTCACCTTGCTTTTGGCCAACTTGGTCTTTCTATCCCTTCTCACTGAGTTTTCATGAATGGGCAAATCAAGATGTGATCTAATCTGACTGTGATATATTATTAAACAACTTATTTAATGTAATTATAAGTAGTGAATTTTGGCATGAATAGATTCAATGTTTTGAATTAATTTTAAATCTGGCTTTATTATGAATTTCCTGTTGATTCTTTATGTTTCAGAATTATAATTTTGGTTGGCATAAAAAAAAGCAAGAAATGAGAGTAGTCTTAGAATGCAGAGAACTCCATATGAATATAATTTTTCATTCTCTAAATAATGAAGAGTTGGTATTGACTCAATCCATTAAAAGGCATATGAAAAGTATAGTTTTAATTTTTATTTATAACATAGGGTAATATGTGAGTTATAGTGGTTTAAAAGTAGCAATAGACTTTATAACAATATAACCTAGAATGCTGGGCATACCCTACATTTTTTCCTGAGTGAAGAGTGTCACCTCAGACCTAAGGCTGTCACATTTATTGTCTCTTTATGTATGTATATATACCCATATACACAAGTGTGTGCATGTTCACTATTTATACATCTGTTTTCTGAGAAATATGATTACAGTTTATATTT
>PVIR01009210.1:0-53797 GCA_004026965.1 Petromus typicus | reverse complement strand
CCTCTGCCAGGGTGCTTCTGCCTTGCCCACACGCAAGGGGAGGAAGCAGGGGAGCCAACCAGCTGCTGGCTGAGCACTATGAGCCAAAATAAACCTTTCCTCTCCTCATTTGTTTTGCTCAGGTATGTTTTGTCATGGTGTCTGGCTGCTGACTAATGTCCACCCCTTTCTCTGGCAAGTGCAGGCCTGGATGTAACAAGCAAGCCAGGCGGGGAGGAGCACGCCAGAAATCCCAGCAGTCTGACGCGGAGGAAGGAGCATGAGCGGGAGTCTGAGGCCAGCCTGAACTGCCCAGCGAGATCCTGCCTCAAAAACAAGAAGCAAACTCAAATGGAAGAACAAAAAGGACCGACCGCTCCTCAGGTGTTGCCAGTGGATCTGATACATCCAGTGGGCTCACGTGGATCAGATCTGATACATCCAGTGGGCTCACGTGGATCAGGCCTTCCCAGCTTCTGATGTGAGTGGGACAGGTACCGCCGCACCCACCCCAGGAGGGCCTGTCGGAAGTAATGACATGTATCCTCCAGGGGAGGCAGAAGCCAGGAGCTGGAGAACGTGACAGGTGCAACGAAGGAGCCCCTCCTCCTCCACCACGGCCTCCTCCATGGGTCCCACCACCTCGTGGCCAGCACTGCACAAACAAAGCAGCTTAGCCACCAGACACCCATGCCCAGTGCAGCAGGGGTAGTGGGGAAATCACCCCCACCAGCGGCCTCTCCCAGTACAGCCCGCCGGGGAGCCAGAGGCCAGAGCTGGACAGCCTGGGGGTGGGGAGAAAGCGCTACTATTCTTGGATCTCTCTTCCTCCCAAGGCCTTCACATTCCATAGATAGGGAGGCTTCCACCCACACAGATGCGCCCACTCAGGAGGAAGTAGATGGCTTTTCTGGAGAGGCTGCTTGGGAGTGGGTACAAAAAGGGCAAGGTCACCAGGTAGACCCTGCATGGACAGCTGGCCTTCTGAGGCTGGAAAGGAGAGATAGAAGTGGCCGTCAGCAGATGGACTTTGTCATGTGAGCACTTGTAAGGCTGAGGCAGGAGGATCGGCATGAGTTTGAGACCAGCCTGGGCTACATCATGAGTTCAAAGCCAGACTGAACTGCATAGCAAGACCTCATCTCAAAAAACAGAGAAAAGGAAGTGGCTGGCAGAACATCATTTGCAGGGCCTCCGCCTCCACTGCCGACCCCTGGCCTGGACGATTCTCCATGCTAGAGGCTGACTCGTGAAGAGCAAGACATTTAGCAATACTGGACAGCCAGCCTCCCCTCAGCTGTGACAGCCACATCTCTCTGGGCGGTGCCAGGGTCCCTTGGGAGCCCAGATGAGGACTTTTTTTTGGCAGCACAGAACTTTATACAGATGTGAAAAGCCTACATGATTTCCAGGGCAGTGATGTAGGGAGCCTGCTGTTTGGCCTTTTTTTTTCTTTTTCATTCATTTATTGGAGACAAGGCCTTACTATGTACCCCAGGCTGGCTTCAAACGGGGGATCCTCCTGCCTCAGCCTCCTCAGTGCTAGGATTACACGTGTGCACCCACCACACCTGGCTGCCTGCTGTGTTTTCTGCTGCTGGGGAACAAACCTAGAGCTTCCGGCATGCCAAGCAGGAGCTGTCCTGGCCACAGAGCTGTACCCCACCCCACCCCCCACCTGCTTTATCCTCTCTGGTCTGTCTACTTAAGAGTCCTCTTTTGAGACCAATCTTTTCTTCCAGAACTAAACTCACACTTTGAAGAAGTGTATTGGGGGCCCCCATCTTTTAACTACAGAAAACCAACAAAACCAGAAACGCTCTGTACACAGAACCTGTGTTACCTTTGCGTTGTTACAGCAGAACACCTGAGGCCTAGTGTAGAAACAGGAACGGTTTGTCCAGCTTCCCGGTTTCCCAAGGCTCACGTTCACCGTCAGGTGACACCCACTGGTTTGGGCTCCGAGGAGGCCCTGGATGGCCGTGGTGGCCGTGCTTTTGTGCAAAGTGATCTCATCTCAAGACAGGAAGTGGAGAGGGACTCGGAAACTGGGCTCCTACACGCCCCAGTAGGTCAGAGAAGAAACCTCAAAGGAAATCAGAAAATCCTGGGAATTGAAATGGAAGTACAACGTAGTGAAACTTCTGGGATGCAGCAAAGGCAGTGTTTGGATAGAAATGCAGAGCCAGAAGTACCTCTTTGTATACATTTTACAACAAAGCCGGAAGTGGAGGTGCCCCTCTGTAAAGTCAGTACTCTGGGGGGCTGAACCAAGAGAGTCACAAGTTCAAACCCAGCCTGGGCAACTCAGAGACTTATCTCGGATGCCGTCTCACATAAAAAGTTTTTAAAAGGGGGAAGTGAGATACAGCTCTGTGAAAAAGCTCTAAATTCACCCCAAAAAAGGGACAAAAAAACAAAGATTTTACTTGATAACCTGACTTTATACCTTAAAAAAAGGATGTATATAATAAAGATTAGCATGAAAACAAATAGAAATAGCAACTAAAAACAACAGAGTTGAGTAATAACAAAATTGATTCTTTTAAGAGATCAACAAAATTGAGGGCTGGGGATTTAGCTCAGTGGTTCTGGCGCCTGTTTTGCAAGCACAAGGGCCCGGGTTCGATCCCCGGTAACCACATACAATCCTGGGTGTGGAGATTCACGCCCAGCAGCAACCAGTACCACATTCCAGTGCTGGGCGTGGTGGCTCACGCCTGTCATCCCAGCACTCGGGAGGCAGAGGCAGGAGGATTGCTATGATGTGAGTTGGAGGCTGAGCTCAGGGTCAGCCTGAGCTACAAAGCAAGATCCTGTCTCAAAAAAAAAAAAATTGACAAACTTTTATCTATACAAAATAACCCAAATAATTAAATCAGAAATGATCAGTGACATGACTACAGATTTTACAAAAATGAAAGGGATAAAATTATGAGAATACTGTACATAAGTATATACCAACTATATACCATAAAGTCTATGAAATGAACAAATTCATTAAAAGAAAGCAAACCACCATAATTGATTCAAGAAGAAATACAATTTTTTTTAAAAAATTTTTTGAGATAGGGCCTCACCATACAGTTCAGGCTGAACTTGAACTCACAGTGTATCCCAGGCTGGACTTGAACTTGTGGGGAATCTTCCTGCTTCAGCCTCCTGAATTCTCAGATGACAGATGTGCACCACCACACTGGGCAGAAATAGAAATTTTGAATGGTCCTATGCTCTACTATAGGGGCTCCATTTTTGGTCGTAATCCTGTGGCTTTGAAACTCTTTTAAAAGGTCCCCAGCTACTAAGAAGCCTAAGGTAAATGGTGACAGAGTTAAGAGTCCTCAGGTTTTGTGATGCACAGATTAAAGGAAGAAAGGTTTATTGTGGCTTCAAGTTTGCAGAGGTGGGGCGGAGGGAAGCTGGTGGTGTGGAGGCAGGAAACAGGAAGCGGAGCCGGATGGAAGGAGAAGGGCGGGCCATCCTCCCGACCACGCCCACAGCCACGCCTCCCCAGACCACGCCCCTTCGGGACACCTCCTCTCCCTGGGCTCCACCTCCCCGTTGGCGCCAAAGGCATCGGTGGGCTAATTCGCCGGTGGGTGTCATACCCCCCTGGCCCATCACCTTCCTGAAACCTCACCTATGGGCACATCAGGTTTAGGAGGGACATCAGCAGAGAAACCATAATGGGAAGAATTGAGAAAGGTGGAGCAATGCCGGGCAGCACGGAAAGCCTCTCCAAGTTTGGTGTGCAGACCCTAGAATACACCAGAGTGAGGAAGAGCAGAGGGAAGCTGGGTCCCCGGACTCAGGAAGGATCTGAAGTGAAAGCTGAGGCCTCAGGGACAGACTTCAGCGAGGAAGGGGAGGGGGCCGGGGGCATTTTCCCCCTGAGCCCTGACTCGGGCAGGAGATGGCCATCTCAACCCTGCGGACACGTGGTGACCCCCGGCGACCCCAGAGGCCTCCACAGACACGTACCAGTGGATGGCGCAGTGGACGCGGTGGGCTGCAGTAGCCGATGAGTTATGCGGGTTCGCCTGTTCCCTAGGAGGGGACAGGCGGCCGGTCGGTCTTGGGGAGGGGCCCGCCGAGCTCGCACCTCAGCGCTGCAGGCCGGCTCCATCTAGCAGCGCTCAGGGTCACACCGAGCTTAAAGCCGGAGAGGTCGGGGCTGAGAGGGCCACAGACCCTGGCAGGCTCACAGAATCCGGGTCCAGCCTCACAGCCGGAAACCAGCCTGAACTTGAGCAGCACTAAAGGTGCAGCCCTGCAGGGATCACTCACTGCCCCGCCATAAAGCGACGCGCTGCGATTCATCCACTCGGATTTACACTCGGCCTGCTGCATTGACCTTGCAGGGACCGCAAGGACATGCCTGGAGGTGAGTTCTTTTTTTCTCATTTCCTTCTTTTTTTCCTCTCTGAGTTTTTGTTTTGCTTCTTTGTTTCCATGCGAGTGTGAGCACAGTTTCTAGTTTGTTCTTCTCTTCTGTTCTTGCTTTTACCACTCTGTCTGTCTTTCCCTCCTGTCTTCACTCATTTCCCAAAGATGGCATGATCTTTAGGAATCTCTAGCCTGATTTCTAAGCTGCTGCTGCCTTTTCTTCTTCTTCCCCCTCCTCCCCCTCCTCCCCTTCCTCCTCCTCCCCCTCCTCCCCTCCTCCTCCTCTTCTTCTTCTTCATTTTTCTATCCCCCCCCCAAAAGATACTTTCAAATTTTCTCTATGAAGGGAAAAATACCCCTATTGAAGACTTATTTACTGCATACAATTTTTCTAGTTCATTTGTGACTTTTTTTTATATACACAAATCTAGTTTATACCCAAATTGGAAATGTAATGATTACCACCGTTTGGGTTGGGGATTTAGCTCAGTGGTTCTGGCATCTGCCTGGCAAGGGCGAGGTCCTGAGTTTGATCCCCCAGTACCACATATCCCAGTGCTGGGGATAACGGCTCACGCCTGTAATCCCAGCGCTTGGGAGGCAGAGGCAAGATGATTGCCAAGAGTTCAAGGCTCGCCTGGGCTACAAAGTGAGTTGAAGGCCAGTCTGAACTACAAAGCGAAACCCTGTCTTAAAATATAAAAAAATAAAAAACACTATACAACACACTGCAACTTACCGGATGCAATGAAAACAGTCCAACGGCTGAGGAAATTTATACCAGTGAATTTCCATATCAGAAAAACAGAGAGAGCTCAAATAAGCAATGTAATGTGGAATCTTAAGCTTCTAGAAAAAGAACAAGTCAAGCCCATAGCTCATATGGGAGAGGAAATTAGGAGATCAGAGCAGAAATTAATGTAATGGACACTAAGAACTCAATAGAAGAATCAATGAATTGAAAAGTTTGTCCTTTAAAAATTAAATAAAACTGACAAACTCATCAGAAAAAAAGTAAAGACTTAAATCCATGCAATCAGAAGTCAAAAGGGTCAAATCACAATAGATCTGCAGAAACCCAGGTCATTAATACCTATTTTGAGAACCTGTATTTTAACAAAATGGAAAACATAGAATAGACAGATTCCTAGATACGTATGAATTACCATACCTGAATAAACAATATAAAAATTCTAAATAAACCAATATCAGTCGTTGAAATTGGAGATGTAATTAAAAACCTTCCAGCGGAGGAAATCTCAGGTCCTGATGGCTTCACTGCTGAAATCTACAAGAAATTTAGAGAAGTCCCAATGCCATTACTTCTCAAACTCTTTAATGAAATTGAAAAGGAAGTGATATTCCCTAATTCATTCCTAAAGGTAAGTATTGCCCTGATACCAAAACCAGAAAAAGATCCAGCCATAAAAGAGATCTACAGGCCAATCTCCCTAATGAAAGATTCAGAAATCCTCAAGACAGTGGCAAGAAGAATGCAGCAAGTCATTAAGAAGATTATACACCATAAACAAGGCGGATTCATCCCAGGGATGGTTCAGCATATGCAAATCAACAAATTTACACCCTATTAATCGAGCCAAAGACAAAAACTTGCATGCTCAGCTCAAAGATGTAGAGAAAGTGTTTGGCAAAGTCCAACATCCATCCATGATAAGAAACTCTATAAAAAACTGGAATGGACTGTCTAGACCTCAGTCTGATAAAAGCCACTTATGACAGACCAACAGCCGGCATCATACTAAATGGTCAAAAATTGAAAGCTCTGGGCCAGGGATTTAACTCAGTGGTTCCGGCGCCTGTCTCGCAAGCGCAAGAACCTGGGTTCGATCCCCAGTAACCACATAACAATACTGGGTGTGGAGACCCACACCCAGCAGCAACCAGTACCACATACCACAGTGCCGGGCGTGGTGGTTCATGCCTGTCATCCCAGCACTCGGGAGGCAGAGGCAGGAGGATTGCTGTGACGTGAGTTGGAGGCTGAGCTCAGGGCCAGCCTGAACTACAAAGCGAGACCCTGTCTCAAAAAAAAAAAAAAAAATCAACCAATAACAAATGCTGGAGGGGCTCGTGGGAGAAAAGAACGCTTCTCCACTGTTGGTGGGAAGGTGGACTGGAGCAATCACTGTGGAAATCAGTGAGATTTCTCAAAATCCAAAACTAGAAGTTCCATTACATCTAACTATCCCCCTTCTTGGTACCTTCCAAAATAATTAAAAGATTCATATCACAATGACATATGCGCATCCATGTTTATAGCGGCACAGTTTGTAACAGCTAAATCTTGGAAACAATCCAAATGTCCATCAACTGACAAAGGGATAAAGAAGGGGTGGATGTGGGTTTTTAAAAATACAGTGGAGTACTAATGTCTTAAGAATAAGCTTAAGACATTTCTAGTTAAATGATGCACCTTGAGACTATACTGTTAAGTGAAATAAATTGGACACACGTTTAAATATCTCATTGTTTCTCTGATATGAGAAACCAGGAGTGGAAATAAGGACCAAAATGTATAATAGATATTGAGAAATTGTTCAAGTGAGAAGGAGAACAACAGAGGGGGAAAGGGAAATGGAAAGAAGGGTCAAGAAGAAAAGAACATAAAAGGAAAAGATGGCAACGAAGATTTGTAAATAAGAAAGGGAAAAAGGAGGTGGGAATCAGTAAAAAATAAGCAAGATACATCATGTACAGGTACAAATTCCTTACCACAAGTGTTACCATTACATATACCTACAGTGGACTACCAGGGTGCACATGTCTGAGAAGCAAGAGGCAGCAGGAGGTACCCTGGGACCCACCACCTCCATGGCACCAGTCCAGCCTGCTACCCTGGCTGTGAGTCTTCCTGCCCTGGGCTTGCTTGCATCTTGCCCACAACCCTGGCAGAGCTCAGACATAGCCCAGGCCACAACCCTCCCCCAGCTAAACAAAGCCCGCGGCAGCTCTGATGAAGGTCACCATTCCTGGCCTGCTATCCACTTCTGCTATCCACCCTGTGCCATCTCCCACCCCAGCTGTCCTGCACCTGGCAGCTTCCTCTGCCACCTCACACCCCCTGCTGGCCTCCCACTGATGTTTGGTCCTCCTGGCTCCACCCTGTTCCGGCTCTGTCCACAAGGCGCCCCCCTACCCATAGCCTGCCTAGGACCCAGACATGAAAACCTTCCACTAGCCGCTGGCCTCCCCGCGGAGTGGCTTTATCTACTCTCTGTCTCCCACTCTGCATGTGACTTGGTACTTGTTTTTAAATGTGGGTTTTGGCCAATTATGGTGGTGCACCCCTGTGAGCTCAGGACTCTGGGAGGCTGAGGCAGGAGGATTTTAAATTCAAACCCAGCCTGTGTAACTTAGTGAGTTAGTGTGACGGTTTCAGAATAAGAGGGCTGGGATGTAACTCAGTGTGAAGGCCCAGGGTTCAATCTTCAGAACTGCTAAGTAGGGAGGTGGAGGAGTAGACAGACAGATAGACAAGTGTAGATTTTATGATTATGCAAGAACGGGGAACCCAATAGGTCAGGAGATGGCTGACACCAACAAAATACTTTGTGCCTATAACCCCAGCTACTTGGGAGGCTAAAACAGGAGGATTGCAATTTTGAGGCCAGGCTGAGTAATTTAGCAAGAGTTTTTGTCAAAAAAAAGAAAGGAAAGAAAGAAAATAGGGCAGAGGAATGTCGCTCAGTTGCAGAGTATCTCTGGGTGCAGTCTCCAGTACACCACACACACACACACACACACACACACACACACACACACACACACACACGGAGGAGGAGAAAAGAAGATGGAGGGGAGGAAGAAAGGACCTTGTTACTCTGGGGTCCTAGTGGAAGGGCCACACCAGGCCACTGGGGCACACTGAGGGTTTTATAGCGAAGCACTGGGGGCGCCAGAGAGCAGCAGAGACTGAGCCAGAGCCTTTGTGGTGGTTGCTGGAGAGAGAATCCATCAGGGTCACCGGAATGAGCAGACTGTGGGGTGGGGTGGGGTCTCTGTTCTGCCTAATGGTCTGGTCCTTGGCTCTGGAGTGATGAGGACAAGTCAGGAGTTGAGGGAGGCACACTGAGTGAGCACTTGCTTAGCATGCAGGAGGCATGGGGTTTAATCCTCAGAACTGCAAAGAAAAAAAAAATCAAATAAAGATTTTAAAATAAAGCACCATTGTTGAGCTGGGAATGGTGGTATATGCCTATAGTCCTAGGTACTTAGAAGGCTGAGTCAGGAGGATCCCTTGAGGCTAGGCCTGGGCAACATAAGGAGACACCTTCTTTCAAAATAAGTGAAAAATAATTTTTTTAAATTTTTTATTTTTTTAGTCTTTTGAAGGCAGGGTCTCGCTTTGTAATTCAGCTGGCCCTGAACTCACTGTGTAGCCTAGGCTGGCCTTGAACTCTCAGCGATCCTCCTGCCTCTGTCTCCCAAGTGCTGGGATCACAGGTGTGAGCCACCTTCCCCAGCCCTGTGGTATGTGGTGCCAGCGATCGAACCCGGGACCTTGTGCTTGCCAGGCAGACGCCAGAACCACTCAGCTAAATCCTTGCCCCAAATAAATAATTTTTTAAGCAGGAAAAAAAAAGTCAGGTATGGTAATGCACATCTATAATCCCGACAATCGGGGAAGCTAAGGCAAGAAGATCATCAATGTGAGCCCAGCCTAAACAACTCAGCAGCTTAATAAAAACCTATTTCAAAATTTAAAATTATAGGAAGGACTGGGGGGTGTCAGCCCCTGGCTCTGTCCCCAGTACCAATAAAACAAACAAAAACTGTTTAGAGTTACAAAAGCAGCGCCATTAGTGGTGCTGACCTTATCTCTATTCAGCAGCAGCGCCCTGTCTAGCTGGCGGGAGGCCCGGCTTCGATCTCAAGCCCTGAGACAAACGAAAGTGAAAGTCGAGCAGCAGGCGGAGCCTGGCTGGAGGAGAGAGCCCGGGAGGGGCCGACCGCGGTGTGGTCGGTCAGAAAGGCACACACCACGCAGAAGGCCCGACAGGACTTGTCTCCAGGGCCAGGTCTGCCCTGCAGGGTCCCAGCTGCAAAAACATCACGATAGAAAACCTCGCTTAGCACAGCGCCCCAGGAGTAAACAGGAAAAAAGTGTCCGCCCCGGGTTTGGAATCAGGCCTTGCCGTTTCCTGGTCGGGAACTGAACTTTACTGAGGTTCAGTTGATGGCGTTTTGCTTGTAAAGCAAATTCTCATCTCACCGTGTTCTGGTTACCTCAAGCTACGCCCCTGCTGAACTAAGGCTGGAACCCAGCTCTTTTTTTTTTTTTTTTTTTCTAATTCTGAGACAGGCTGTCATGAAACTGACCAAGCACGACTCAAACTTGGGACTCTCCTGCCTCAGCCTCTCTCAGAGCTGGTACTACAGGCGTGCACCTCCATAGCCAGCTAAGCGCCTCCCTTTAGAGGAGCTCAGCTCATTCCTGCTGTCCGTCATCCGGGCAGGGCGGCAGCGACCCTCAGCTCGGAGCACCTTGCTTCATTGCGTGCTGTGTTCTGAGTCGCCATTCAGCCCGGTACAGTTGAGGTCCTCATCAGGGTCTCCAAGAGCCAGGTGAGAAAACACCAGCATTCGTCAGGAGGGTGGAAATGTGAGCAGGAGCCTCTGTTTTGTGGTATTTGTGAAAAAGAGCAGTTGAGGCCAGCTAAACAGGTTTTGGATTGGCACGTAGATCCATACGTGACAGACAGTAGATGCTTATGCAGTGTTTGTTGAATGAGTAAGTGAGCCATCAAACAGACTCCAACGGGAGCTCAGTGAAAATTCTGTGGCGTCACTGTCGTCTTCGACGGCCCTGACACGCCTGCTCGCTTACAGCTGTGGTCCCAGGGCCTGCCCTTGGCTGGCGCTTAAGGGACGCTTAGAAGCCAGGTATGGTGGTGCTGGGCCGAAATCTCAGCACTCTAGGAGGCTGAGGCAGGAGGACTGAAAGTTTGAAGCCTGTCTGGGCAACTTAATGACTGTTTCAAAATAGTAGGCCTTAGCTGGGTGTGGTGGCTCACACCTGTAATCCCAGTGCTTGGGAGGCAGAGGCAGGAGGATTGCTGTGAGTTCGAGGCTGAGCTCGAGGCCAGCCTGAACAACAAAAAAGCAAGACCTTGTCTCAAAAATAAATAAATAAAAATCAAAATAGTAAGCCTTAGGTTCAATCCCAAGTATTAAAGGGACACAGACAGACAGAGGCTTAGAAAACCCGTGTGGAAAGGAAAGTAGAACTCAGCAGCCTCAGAAAGTGACGCAGGCCCTAGGGGACCCCCGCGCGGTTGCCCTTTCCTCCTTGCCCTGCCACCCCTGCCGTGGCCCCAGATGGAAGGGCCGGCATCCCCCCACCACCCCTATCCCAGCTCTTGCGCCCACACACACAGCAGAGGCAGGAGAGATACAAGGACTGAGGCTGGCACCACGACCCTGCCTGCCGATCGCAGAAAATCCCTCAGACTAAAGGAGTATGAAGCAGGTCAACGATCTGGCCTCCATGGCCCTCGACGTCCCCTCTGCAGGACTGGATCTTCCAACGCAGGTCCCCACTAGAGGTGCCCTCCAGGGCCCAAGGTCCTGCCCGGCCCTTACCATCTCCCGTCCCAGGCATACGGACAGAAGAGCCCCGAGGAGACACTGGTGCCCGAGTTTGGCTGAGTGGCAGACCCCCACAAGCGCCTCCTCCGCAGCGCTGGAGGGTGGGCGACCCTGCCCGCTGCCCCAGCTCTGCCCTCGCTGGCGGCTGTGGGGGAGCAGCTTAGAGGTGAGAGGCCCAGCTTAGAGGCTCCCCCCAGCCAGAGCTGACCCCGAGGGTCCAATGCTCACACTTACCAACCATGGTCCTCAGGACTCCCCTTTTAAAAATAATTTTATCAGTGTACGCTGCGGCACAGGATCACAGTCCTTGTGGGAGCTGGTAGGGCACACAGCACATCTTCATTCTCTGTGTTCCCTTTCCGTCCATTCCCTCCATCTCTTGCTCTCCTTACCTTTCTGAAAAGATTTATTTCCCTTTTTTCCATGATTTTTTTTTTTTTTTTTTGAGGCAGACTATTTAATTCAGGATGGACTTGAACTCGCTATGAGCCCAGAGCTGGCCTCACTCACGGCAATCCTCCTGCCTCAGCCTCCCCGGGGCTGAGATGACAGGCGTGCACACCAGGCCCGGTAGTTTTTATACCTCGGGTTTCTCATATAAGATAAGCCATGTGATAGTTAACTTGCGGATCTTATTTATTTAATTTAACAATATGGTCTGGGGTGCAGACTATATCCACTTTCCTACAAATGGCTCACTCTTTAACGCAGGGCCAGGTCTCCCGCCCGCACAAATCTTGCAAAGTCTGTGTCCTGGTCTCTTGAGGTTCTCTTAAGAGCTATGAAGGCTGCTGGTGGTGCCCAGGTAAGGGGCAGTGGGCCGTGGCGGGTAGGTTGGCTACGGCCCGCCACGCCGCGTACCCAAGCCCCCAACCACGCGAAGCCGCGTCGGGCCCAGCCTCGCCCACCCTCAGCGACAGGCCGGGAATTTGAGTACCTCGCGGCTCCGGTCAGAGCCTGAGCGCGCCGGCGGAGGAGGAGGGGTTGAACACAAGCCACGCCCACCGCTAAAGCCCCGCCCCAAGTGCCACTCATGAAGCCTGGTCATTGCTATAGCCCCGCCCACCCAGTACTGTCATTTACCAGGCTCCACCTACTGCCCCGCCTCCACTATAAACCTCCGCCCGCTCCGGTGGGGTTCAGGTTGTGACAAGCACCGAGAGCTAGGATGTAGCTAGATAAGGGCGAAGCAAAATAAACAGCAGGTCTGGGGCTGTAGCTCAGCAGTAGGGCATGAGACAAGCCATCCCCCGCACTGCGAAGAAGAAAAGGAAAAAACTTGGAAGTAATCCGTGGAGCATGCCTGTACTTCACACTCAGAAGGCCGAGGCAGGAGGGTCGCTGGTTGGAGGCCAGCCTGGGCAACATTGTGAGACCTTGTCTAAAAGAAAATAAAAGCCCTTCAGTTGAGGGGTCTGTACCTCGCCCCTTCCCTCCACCTCTATTTCCTCTCCAGCCCTCTCTTCCCTGTTCCTGGTTGGTCACCCTGACCCAGGGAAAGAAAAAATAAATGTCTTGATGCATTTTGATATGCTTCTCCTGGACATGATTAAGTGTGGCTTCTGGCTTGGTTTTCAAAACCTGAGTCTTTTTCTTTACGGCTGTGGTTATTAATAACGGCTTTAACTGGGTTCATATCAGTGTAATAATGGAGGAGACCCACACGGCATACTCTCTGCTCTTAACCGAGCTGAAGAGCCCTGGGAGACATCGGTGCCCCCCGACCTTAGCTCCTGGGGCGCCCCTCCCCCGGCCCGGTTTTGGCACGGACGGTATCCGCCTCCTGCTCCCCGTCCGCGGCCACCACTCGTGTTTTCTGTCTGTGTGGATTCTCCTGTGTCGCGATGAGGCGCTGTGGAGGGCAGGAATGCCGCGAAGTCGGGGGCCCGGCAGGCTTAGGACAGGCGCTGCCGGGCGTCCGCAGCCCGAGGCTTATCTGCAGGAAGCTGCGCCCGAGTGTGCGAAGGTGAGGGAAGCCGAGGAGTGGAGGCCCTGCGGGGAGACAGAGGCCGGAGATGGAGGGGTGGGGCAAAGGGTGCAGGGGAGCCAGGCTTCCGAGGGGTGGGGCAGGGCGGGGAGAGATCAACTGCTCAGGTGTGGCTCCAGGAAAGGTGGTTGTAGGGCTGGGCCGTCTATAAAGTGCAGCGCAGCCCCTGCACCCCACAGGCTGCAGACCGCACAGTGCCGCTCGGACCCGCCGTCACTGGTGAGTCCTCCCACACCACGGCCGGGCCCAGCAGCGGGCCGCTCTGCCTGGCAGCATCTACCCCTCATGCCGCGGGCCTGGGGGCCTGGCTTGAGCCACAGGAGTCCCCCAGCAGGGCCGGCCTTCGTCCCCAATGGTTCCCATCAACCCCCTCCCCAGGTGCCTCTGCGCTCCCTGAGGGCCAGCCTGCGCCATGAACCTGTGGCTCCTCGCCTGCCTGCTGGCTTCCTTCGTGGGAGCCTGGGTCCCTGCTGTCCTCACCCAAGGTACTGTCTGCCCGGACCTGGCCTCCACCCCTCCTGGTACCCACTGCCCATCTGTCTCTGCCCTCCTTCAGGAGTCGGGGCCTGCGGGAATTCCTGTTGTCTGTTCGGTTCCCCTGGAGGGAGAGGGGGTCCCAGCTGCTGACTCCTGCCCTCCCCCGCGTGGTGCCTTCCTTGTGGCCTAGCGGGCGTGGAGGGTGGTGAAGCCGCCTGCATCACAGTGGGCCCCCCCCCGTCCGAGCCAGGGATGGGGCCGGCCGTGGGAGCCGAGCCCCGCGGAGGGGAGGCCACCCGTCCCCAAGTCCTGTGCAGCCTGCCTGAGAGCGTCGACTCACCTTTCTGAGCCCCAGTTTCCCCCTGTGGAGAGTGCAGATTGTAAAGTCTTGCTCGTGGAGACACGAGACTCTAGCCATCCGGTGGCTGCAAGATCCTCCCGCCCTGTGCTCAGCGCGATGACAAAATCAGTAGAGAGAAACCTCTCTGTTGGCCTTCCCACCCCACTCCAGAGCAGAAGGCTGGTTCCCCAAAGCCAGTCCTAGGCATGCAGCCCACAAAGGGGAAGCTGTCGGCTCGAGCTGGACCCAGGGGCTTGAAGGGTGTCTCTCAGAGCCAGACGGGAGTGCTGCGTCCCTGGGGACCCCAGCGAGGCTGCTGGCTCTCACAGACAGCCTAGCGGGGCCCTGGCTGTGCGGGGTCCCCCCTTCCTGCCCTGTCTGTCCCACCAGCCCCTCTCCGGTCGGCTCCCAGCAGAGCTCAGCCTTTGCCCAGAAAGGAGGCTGGACTCGTCTGTCCCGCTATCAGAGCCAGGCCCCACCCCTGCCCTTTGATCCAGAGGGGAATATGGCCCAGGCCCCCAGAGCTACCGGGAGGACCCTAGGAGCACAGGCCGTGGGGGGCAAGGTCCAGGATGCAGGGGGCTGAGCCCCCGGCTTCCCAGTCTGCCCCCAGGCAGATGCAAGCTCCACTAGCGGAGGGCCGAGAACCCACTCTGCCGCACCACCCCCGCCCCTCAGCGCTGCGCGGGCTTGTCGCTTCCCCCTGCTCCTCTTCCGCCCCTCTCTGCTCCCCGCCGCCTTCTCCTTCCCGGTGCCTGGTGCCACCATGTCTCCCTTTGCATGCACATCAGCTTCCCCAGTCTCCCCAGCACACCACAAGCCCCCTCGAGACAGCATCCGCTCCAGTTCCTCTGTGTGTAGTCTCCACATCCGGCAGTCACATGAGATCTTCAAGTGCTTCCGTTAGAGCCAGGTGTGGTGGCACACACCTGTCATTCAGCACTCAGGAGGCAGAGGCAGGAGGGTCGCTGTGAATTCAAGGCCAGCCTGTGCTGCATAATAAGACCTTGTCTCAAAAATGTAAAAAATGCTATTACCAGACACACGGGTAAACCTACACAGAATTTCCAGGCAAGGTCACTTGAATGTCACTGTGGTGGGGACAGAGGGGAGGGGCATTTGAGTTAGACTCACATAGGGACAAGGCAGCTGGTGGGGCCTTGACCTTAGGTGCAGCTAACCAACCTGCTTTTAGGAAAGGTGGGGGACAGCAGATGGGGAACCGGTGGCCCCAGGCCCCTCCTCAGGGTGCTGACCTGCCTCCTTCGCAATCCCCTCCCAGAGCAAGAGTAGAAGCCACGGGGGCCATGCCTCTGCTGGCCCACACATTCCTCCCAGGGCCTGTGGACCCTGCCAGCTGTCCCCGTCTGGGGTAGAGTGAGCCAGGCCCAGGGGTCATCCATCTCTCCTCCCTCCCTCCCTCCTTTTCTCTCAGATTTTGAGATGTGTCTCTCCACGTAGCCCAGACTGGCTTTAAACTCCCTTGCAATCTTCCTGCCTCCCCAATACGGAGATGACAGGCGTGCGATACCACGCCTGGCCGGGGCCAAGGGTTCTCGGCCCGGGCCGGGCCTGGAAGTGTTTGGCGTGTGCCTGTGACCGCCCCTGCCACACGCACAGACAACACGCGGCTCTGAGCCCGGGTGCGTGTGTTGCAGGTGTGGCGGAGGACTGCTGCCTGGCCTACCACTCCCACCTGCGGCTGCCGGTGTTCCTGCGCGCCAGGAACTTCCGGTGGCAGGAGGTGAGCGGAAGCTGCAACCTGCCCGCTGTGATGTGAGTAGCAGGAGCCCAGGGGGGAGGCACACCTGGCTTCGCCCCCACCTTTGCGCCCTGACTCGCGCACCCCCTCTGCTCTCTAGATTCTATCTCCCCCAAAAGGGCAGGACGGTGTGCGGGAACCCGCAGGACAGGGTGGTAAGGAAGGCCATGAGTATCTTGAGAGGTCGGAAGAGGTCGGCCGTGAGAGTCAGCAACAACCGCCCTCTCCAAGGTGGGTGAGGCTCATCTCTCCTGGGGTGCGGGTCCCCATGGAGAAAATAGGGCTCCCCATGCTCCCAGCCCACAGAGGGGCTGCTGCTGGTGAGCAGGGGCCAGAGCGAGAGCAGGCAGCGGCGTGATGATCACCAGCTCTTCCAAGTGGACACTTTCTCTTTCTGCATTTCGGAAGTTCATTCTGTAACTAAGCAGCCTGGAGCTTCCGGCTGGGCTGGCCCAGGCACAAAGATGTTGGTGAAACTCTGATTCTGTCCCCACCTTCCCATAGGTGTGCGGGATAGGGGGGATCAGGTGAATTCTGGAACCCCCAAGATCCCACTGATCAGGCGGAGACATCACCTGGGTCACGGCAAGCTGAATAACCAGGTGAGGACTCCTGGTCCCGAGGCCTTCGCCCGCCCCTCATTTGTGCTCAGGTTTGGGGCTCCTCTGGGTCCTGACTGGGGCAGTCGGTCACCCCAAGACCACGTAGAGCTGGCTGCGTGCCAGCCTTTCCTGCTCATGCAGGAGGCTCCTACCTGGGTCCCCCACGGCTCTGTCCCAGCGCCCAAGCGAAGCACCAGGCTGCCCAGCCCGGAGCTGCTGGGGTCCATTGGATACCAAGAGTGATTTCCTTAGTTCCCACTCAACACAGGGGCACGCTGCAGCTGGCACTAGCAGGCACTACTGCAAAATCATTCCAGTTGCTTCGCACTGGGCTGTGGGTCAGGGGAGAATCCGTACTGGGCATGCGCGACTGCGCCACACAACCACATCGCGGAAGCAGCGCCTGTCCGCATAGGTTAAGGGCCTGAGCCTGGGTTTCGCCCTCGGTAAAACCAGACGGTAAGCGCACTTTTTATTCCATAGGGCATAGTGACCAGCAAAGCGGTCCACCGCAGTCGTGCTGTGTCTGGTATGTAGCACTGATTCCCTCCACAATCCCGACTCTTGTGAAAAACTCCTGGATTCTGTTACTAGCCAGAGCAGCTCAGGGGCTCGGCAACACCGTTTTCCCCTGCTGGTTTATTATAAAGGATCCTGCAACGGCTGTGCAAGTGCAGCAAGATGAGATACTCGATAGTTAAACAATAAATAAATAAATGCAGGCCAGGGATGTGGCTCAGCGGCGCAAGACCCTAAATTCAATCCCGAGGAACTCCTCTCGGAAATGTGAAAGTTCAGCTTTTTTCAGCACTGTGGATTGAATGCAGAGCCTTTGCTATATCCTCGGCCCTTTTGTTTGTTTGTTTATTATTAAGCAGAGTCTCTCTAACCTACTAAGTTACCCAGGCTGACTTTGAACTTGTGATCCTCTTGCCTCAGCCTCCCAAGTGCTAGGATTACAGGTGTGCTCAGCCAAAGTTTAAAAAAATTTTTTTTCTCACAGTGACACATTGCCACTAATCCCCCTCAAAATATTACCCCTCATTTGGAGCACACTTATCCAGTCGTCTTGTTGCTTCCTGAAGCAGTTCTGGAAGGCAGCCTTTGTGAGGGTCAGTAATTGAGCAGCTCAGTGTCCTGACCTTAAATATCATGCTGACCTTGAGGAAGGTCCAGAGGTCACACAGTGACAGATCCAGCAAAACGAAGATGAGCGTTATTCCGAGTCTGTCTTTCCTTTAGATGTTACCTGGCAGCAGCACTCAGTGTATTTTTGATCACACCTCAGGAAGATACCCACGAAAGGAAATTTCCAGAGCTGCTTCAGAAAGTACCAAGATTGTGGGGGGAGTGAGGGGTGGGGGTGATTCTGAGTGTTCTGAGGGGGATTCGTAACAATGTGTCTTTGACTGGAATAAGTATTTTAAAATTTGAATGCACACTGCCCATTTTGATCAGTCCTGTGCATAGGGCAAGGTCGAGGGATGAATGAATAACTAGATAAAAGAGATACACGGGGCAAAGTCTGTAAGGGTCTCCAGCTCCTGTCCTGTGGAGCCGGTGCGGAGATGGGTTCACTAACCGGGAAACTCCGCACCCCACGGTGGAGGAATTTTTATGGAGTCTTTATCACATCGGCACGTGGTTTATTAGCTCCACCTCCTGCACCATTCCCTTTCCAGGATGGCACAGAAAGCTTCAAGCTGCTAATCGCAGTTGCCTCTTTAGAGCAGAAGGCAGTGCCAGTGACCCGGAAATTCCAAGGAATTAGGGGCTGCATGCTAAGAGCAAAGGTCAAAGACCAAATGTTAGAACAAAAGATGCTGCGTGTCGCTCAGATGGAAGGCACAGGAGCTGTGCGCGGGGGGCAGAGCAGCCGCCAGCCCCTGTGCTCCCCGTCCTGCAGGACCCTGAGCCTGATGTCACCGGGATCCCCTGACGGCACCCATCCCCAGGCCTGGGCCTGCAGTGTTCTCCTCTGTGTTCCGACCTCTCTCAACCGTGGGCAGCAGAATGACGAAGCTGACCTTACCCAAGGTCAGTTGGGACTAGCGTCGATCTCAGGTGGAGAATTGAGACCCTGGAGTCAACCTTCCCCGTGATTTTCCGCCACGCACCAGGCCACCCCTACGGGCCCTTGCAAACCTTCGCTTGGCCCAAGGACATCTCTTGGGTTGTTCTTTTCTTTTTTAAAGGATATCTATGGCAACTTTTTAAATAAACCTGCCCTGTTTTACTATGGGGAGCCCCCAAGACCGTGAACTCCACCCTCACACGCGGTAGCAACACCCCTTGTGCCTCTGAGCGGTGAAGCCAGAGAAGGCAGTCCTCAGGACAGGCAGGGTCAGAGCCCTGTGACCAGGAGTTAGTGGGGTTCTGCGATGTTTCTGTGGGACCCTGGGGAACGTTCTGGGGGAAAATCAAACGGGATTTGGGCGGGTTTGGGGTTAGGGGCCAGAAGGAGGCCTCAGAAAACACTCAAGCGCACTCCACCCTGTGAGTGATCCAGAGTGGGTCCCATTATTCTCTAGTCCTGTTTTATCCCGCCTAAAACAGAGATGATAGGTACCTCCTGGGCGGAGTCCGCTGGGGACCGAGTGTACGAGCTCCCATGACAGCGTGGCACACAGTTCCCTCCATTCACGGTGGCAGACATGGGTGCTGGCCCAGCTGCCTGGCTTTCCCTTTGGCCTGACCTTGGCCAAGCTGCTCAACCTCACAGACCCTCAGTTTCCCCATCTGTAAAATGGGGACATAAAAACACTTACGTTTGTGAGGCTGTAGCAATGACCCGAGAGGTCAATAATTGCAAGGTGCTCAACGTGGTATCTGGTACACGCAGGAGGGTCACAAGCTGTCCTGGCAGCTGCCACTTGCCGCCTGGCTCTGCGTGTGCCGCAGGCACATGTGTGACACAGATAGAGCTGATTGGTGCCCTAGGGCGGCGGAGTCCCAAGGGCAGCATCTTATTTGAACACTTGCCAAAAAGACAGGCAGATTTAACCCAAAATAACTTTATTGCTGATTCAACTTCAGATGTAAAGGCATCCTCAGAACCCTGCCCAGGCCCCTGGGGAGTGAACAGGCGGCAGTGAGTCACTGTGGTGGTGGGGGGCTCCATCTTGCGCCCCGAGGGACAAGCCCCGTGCCCACCCCAGCCACCCGTCAGGATGTCTCCAGCCCCTGGTGTAGGCGGGAGCCACAGTGCAGTGCAGATTAAGCCTGAGATTGGCCAGAGGCTGTGCCCACAGCACCCTGGCCGGCCCAGGCCGCAGGAAGCACATGGCAGGGTCCAAGTGTCTGCAGGAAGACGCAGTGTCGGGTCCCTTGGGCTGCCACAGAGGGTCTGAGGGCATAGTGTAGCATGCCACTGTTCCTGAGTTTTGGGGCATGACCTGGGCAGCCCCCAAGTTCCAGAATCCCCTGTTACCAGAGCTCTGGGACCCACAGAGGCTCCTCCCAGCTAGAGGAGCTGCAATTGCACCTTCAGCCTCAAGGGCTGGCCCTCAGGTCCCCGCCAGACACTCCAGGCCCCTGCCACACTGACCACCTCCAGCTGGTACATCCCAGGCCCCGGCCTCCGGCGCCCCAGCTGCAGGAAGCTGAAGCCGTTCCGGTGCTGCATGTGAAAGAAACGTTGCCCGTTGCCACGGGCAGCGATGATGTATCGGATTCGGCCTTGCAGGCCCTGTAGAGCTGGCCGGAGCTCCAGGATATGGTCAGCCTGGCTCAGGCGTGAGCGGTTCAGGCTCAAGGTCAGGGGGACTTCGGCGTCAAGGGTGGCCATGCTCACCTGGGAAGAAAGACCAGGTGGGTGATGGGAGGGGGTACATGGGAGGCGGTGCCCAGGTGACCTGGGACTGGCTAAAGATCCCTACCTCCTTAATGCGGAGGAAAAAGTTTTTATTTTTGGTTTTTGAGACAGGGTCTCGCTTAGTTCAAGCTGGCCTTGAACTAAGGCAACATAGCCCCACAGCCTTGAACTTTCAGCAATCCTCCTGCGTCAGCCTCCTGAGTGATGTTTATGGAGGATCATCACCATGCTGGGCAGGGGCAAAGGGTCTGTGGAGCCCTTCACCCACAAGGCCAAGGTTGGCATAGGCTGAGGATTTCAGGGCACAAGTCTGCAGGTTGTTCCAGGGGAAAAGCAAAGAATGGTTGGTAGCAGTCCCGCCACCAACAAAACCAAACCAAACCCCCAAACAAACAAAAAACAGGACCTCTGCACTGAGCTATACCCTCAGTTCTTTTTTAAATTTTTGAGACAGGGTCTCACTAACTCATTAAACTGACCAGGCTAGGCTCAAACTTCTGATTCTCCTGCCTCAGCCTAACAGCACGTTGAGATTACCAGCATCTACCACCATTTCTGTCTTAGGCAGCCACATTAATTTGTTAATATTTTTGAGAATGTTTCTATATAGCCCCGGCCTGAAACGCAGGGATCCTCCCGCCTCTGCCCCCTGAATGCTTGGATTACAAGTGTATGCCACCATGCCCTGCTTCAGCAGCCACTTTTATACCGTTTCTGGACCCGAGGTCTCAGCCGAGGGCCTCCGGTGAGAGCCTTGGAGACCTAAGCTAAAGGAATCAAGGCCTGCCTTAGACACCCAGCCAGGGGTCGCTCCAATGCCGCTGGTCAGCACAGCCTGGAGGGCGCGCAGAGGCAGCCCCAGTGGCTCGTGTTATGCCCAAGGGAGTTTTCACGGGAACCAGCCTCCAAAGGGTGGAAGAGCTGGCAGAGAGACAAAGGGGCGCCCAGCTGGGCCCGAGAGAAAGGCGCAGGGCCAGGCAACAGGAGAGCCGGGCTGGCTTCCGCTGGACTTCCTGCCGCTGGTGCTTAGAGAGCTCCTGTGTGTGGGTGACAAACCCTCCTTTATCTGTGCTTCTCTGAAGTGTGTTCCTGGTCCTGGCAGCTGGTCAGCGCCCTCAATAAGCCGGCAGACCAAGCCAACCCCATAGAAGGTTATCTGTGTTTTCTCCTTTCCCTGGCCCGTCTTCTGTGGGTTGTGCCTCATTTGCATACCCATAGCCTCATCTGCATGCCCACCAACCAACCGAGAGCTACATTAAAGCGAAAGCTCTTCCTGCCTCGCCAGGCCCCGGTGCTGCCCTTTGTGTGGGGGCGTGCCTTTCCTGCCGCGTGGACCGCACATTTGCATTTACTGACACCTGCTGGGAGAGCATGGTATTGCAGGCAAATACACACTGTCAGCTTTGATAAGCCACTGCCCTCATTGGTACGCAGGGCAGGCTATACAGGGGCGACCCAAGGTGGGGTTCTACCCATCTGATGCTCATAGCAAATAACAGGAACTGTACGACGACTGACATAGTGCCATTTGTTTCTCCACAAAGGAGGAAAAGATGACTAAAGGGGGAAGTCCTGCACTTGGCATTTGACTAATTATTTAAAGTCCCTCTGACCTGTCATGGCTATTTCACTCTGGCAATATTTATGAATATTGCAATATTTATAATATTCATCATGGATCATGTTGATCATGATATACGGTCAGGTGTGGTGGTGCCTATCTGTAAGGCCAGCACCCCGGGAGGCTGAGGCAGGAGGATCCTAAGTTCAAGGCCAGCCTGAGTTATTTAGCAAGACCTGGTCTCAAAAAAGAACTGGAGGGGCCGGGGAGTTAGCTCGGTGGTTCCGGAGCCTGTCTTGCAAGTGCAAGGGCCCGGGTTCGATTCCCCGGTAACCACATACAATATTGGGTGTGGAGACTCATGCCCAGCAGCAACCAGTACCACATACCACAGTGCCGGGCGTGGTGGCTCACGCCTGTAATCCCAGCCCTCGGGAGGCAGAGGCAGGAGGATTGTGATGTGAGTTGGAGGCTGAGCTCGGGGCCAGCCTGAACTACAAAGCGAGACCCTGTCTCAAAAAACCTAAAAAAAAAAAAGAACTGGAGGTGGAGCATTGGGTTCAATCCTCAGTACCAAAATAAAATTAAGCCTATATATATAATATTATATATATATATATTATATATATAATATATAAAAATGTGTATAGATTTCATTCTTGTCTGTCTCTGTCAGAACATCCACCCAGGAGCAAGGGCTTTTTCCTTGTTGGTTACTGCACCGCAGCCTGGCCAGGGTCTGTGTGAGGAGCCGGAACCATTATCTGATGTCTGAGGGACCTGAGGGAAAGCTCAGGTCTCCAGACCGACAGGGAGACTCGCGGTGCTGAGCAGCTAGGGCTGCAGGTGCCCCACCCTCCTGCTCCCGGCAAGTGGGGTGCTCGCACCTGCAGGGCCCCTGGTGCCCCTGCCCACGCAGCCCTGTGATACCTGGTGGCCCCCGGGGGAGCTGCGCCGGGGCCGGTCCCGAGGGGCGAGGCTGTTGACCTTGCATTCATAGCAGGCTTCCGGGGAGAGAGGCTGCTCCTCATCCGGGGCCTCCTGGGGTCCGGGGCTGAAGGCCGGGGCTGAGACGCAGTGCCTGGCCAGGATGGCGGGGTGGGCAGGCCTTCAGGGACAGTCGGCGGAACTTCTCCACCCACCCTACCATTCTGCATGTGAGCCAGCCACCCCGGGGGAAGGGGCTGCCACATACATGTGCCTCTGTATGTGTGTGTGCTGGCGTGGCTGTGTGCACGCGTGAACACCTGCAGAAACGCTATGTGCATGCACGGGCCTCTGGCTCACCTGGGCATAGGTGTGAGTGTGAGAATGAGATGGTATGTGTTTTCTGAGAGAAACGAATGTATCAAGTGTGCCCAGACTGTGCGCACAGAGGGAGGGCAACATTCAAGTATGCATGTGCCACGTATGAATCTACACTCAGCCCTCGGTATGCACAGCTCAACCACCCAGGACTAAAAATGTTACCAGGTCGGGGGCAACTCAGCGGTAGTGATTGCCTGGCATGGCAAAGCCCCTGACATCCAAAATAAAGTCCATTGTCCAACCCAGGTGGTCGGGGCACGGCTGTAATCCCAGCACTCTGGGAGGCTGAGGCAGGAGGATTGCTAGTCCTAGCCCAACCCGGGCAACTTAAGTGATTTAACAAGACCTTGTCTCAAAATTTTAAACAGCCAAAACAAACGAACAAAGTCTGGAGATATAACAGTGTGAACAGCTTGGGCTCAATTTCATTATTGGGGAAAAAAAGGCACATAATTACTAATGTGTACTTCCAAAGCGTCTGTACTGAACATGCACGGACTTTTTTCTTGGTATCGGCTCCTAAACAATACATGCTAGCAGGTGGTTGGATATATAACTGTTTGTATAGCGTGTGTACTGCACTACGCATTATAAATAGTCTAGCAATGACTTAAATTATCCAAGAGGGCTGAGACTGCAGCTCAGTAGTAGAGCACTTGCCAGGCATGTGTAAGGCCCTGGGTTCCATTCCCAGGCCTGAAAAAATATATACGACACTATGTGCACAAATGATATGGAAATACTACACCTTCTGTGTACCCCTGTGTTGCCAGAGATGGATCCCATCGTCTGCGCGGTGACCTACTTCCTTAATAAAAAAATTGTTTTGAGATAGGGTCTCACTGAGCCACTAAGCTCCCCCCCGCGGGGCTACAGCCTGCAATCCTCCTGCCTCAGCCTCCCAGGGACACATGTCCACACTGGGGGGGGGGGCTCTGTCCTCATTCCACCCCTTCCACCTACTCAAACCCCTCACCCTTGTCCCGCCCGGAAGTAGCCTCGAGGGCAGCCGCACAGGAAGCCGCCCGCCGTGTTGGCGCAGCCGTAGCTGCAGGGGCTGCGTTGTCCAGCGCATTCGTCCACGTCCTGGCAGGCCCCGCGGTCCTGGTCGAAGTCAAAGCCTGAGGGGCAGATGCAGCGGAAGCTGCCCAGGGTGTTGTGGCAGGAGGCGCTGCCGCAGGCTGTGGGTGACGCTGCGCACTCGTTCTTGTCTGTGGAGGGGGAGGAGGAGCGAAATGGTGGTGGGAGATTCCATAGGCGCCAGAGAGCCTGACCCCGGAAGTCCAAGGTCACGGCCTGCAGGAACTCACTGGGAACCTAACTCCATCTGCCTTCCTCCGGGGAGTATTTATTTATTTTTATTATTATTTATTTTCTTACCTGCTAAGCCCCTTCCCCGAAGCTGACGATTCTCCTTCATGGGGTTCTCAAAAGGTCTCCTAAACCCTGAGCCCTGGGCTGTCTGGCCCTCAGCCCTATGACACGACGCTGGGTCATTCCCTGCGGTGGGGCTGACCTCATACTGTGGGGCCTTGAGCTTTGTCCCCAACCCATGACCTCTGGTTGTGGTCAAGGGGCTCCCCTCCCTCCCGTGCTGAGCTCGAACTCAAGGCCTGCAGCATGCCTGGCAAACGCTCACCACTGAGCTACACCTCCAGTCCCTTTTATTTATTTAGAGACAGGGTCTCATTAAATGGCCCCAGCTGGCCTTGAACTTGCAAATCTCCTGCCTCGGCCTCCTGAGAAGCTGGGATTACAGGCATGCCTTACCATGCCAGGCTTCAGAATGTCCCTGGGAGGCAAAATGGTCCTCAATGGAGAACCCACTTAGTGGTCCAAGGAAGAGTCTTCTCTGTTGGGGTGGGGTCTGTTTAGGCTCATGTCTGCATCCCTAGGGCCTGGTACAAGGCAAATCCTTGTGGAAGAGTTGGGGAAGGAAGGGTCAACGGGCCAAGAAAATGAAAGGAGCACCAGGAAAAGCCAGGAGTCTGCCATCCTTGAGGGTAGGGTGGCATGCAAAGACAAAATACAAGATAGACCACCCTAAATGATCAGAGGGCAGAGAAAAGGCAGTGTCGTTGCAACAGGTATGATAAACATGCGGGTCTTTCCTGTGCATTTGGGTACCCATAGCAGACATCACTAATCAATGCCAGCATTCATTCTCCTGCCAATCACTAATCAGCCCCTGCACTCTGTACACTAATCAACCCCAGCACTCTTCCCCTGCGAGTCATGAAGCAATTGCAGCATTCTTTCCACTGCACCCACGGCAGATGTCACTAGTCAAACACTAATCCTCTCCAGCCAGCCACTCACCGCAAACATAACCAACAACATTCTTCTGCTCCTATCGCAGACATCACTAGTCAATCACTACACTCTCTAGTCACCATGGAAGGCATCACTAATCAATCCGTGCCCTCCTCCCCAGTCATCACCGACAGGGCGCCCTAATCTCACCTCCTGGCCCTGATACTCCAAGCAAAGGGCTGGAACACTATGTCACGTTCGCTTAGCTCCCCTTGGCTGGTTTTCCTCCTCACACGTGCCACTCACCTACACACTGTGCCCACTGAGAGTGCGGGGTGAAGCCTTGAGGACAACTGCAGCGGTAGCCGCCCACCTCGTTCTGACAGCCGTGCCTGCAGCGATGGGGTCCTTCACACTCGTCTACGTCTAAGACGGAGAGCCGAGGCGAGGGCTCAGCTGGCGGCTCTCAGGACGCCCCTGCTCCCCACCCCGTGGACCCCCTCACCCGTGGCAGCTCTACCTTTGCAGCCGTGGCCTGAGCTGTCCAGAGCGAAGCCTCGGAGGCACTCACAGCGGAAGCTGCCAGGGACATTGAGGCAGCGTCCGTGGGCACCGCACCGGCCAGGCTGGGCCACACACTCGTCACTGTCTGCAGAGAATGAGAGGGGTTTCCTGGTGGGCAGGGAATGTCTACGGGGTGGTACCATGTTACACAACTTCGGGAAAGTCACCTGCCCCTTCGGTGCCCGTTTTCCCCGTCCTCTGTGAAGTAAGAGCGGCTGCCAGGATTTGTGGCCCTTTACTTGAACCTCATCTTCTTCCTCGTTTTATTATTTATCATTTTAAAATTTTGAAACAAGGTCTTGCTGAGTTGCCAAACTGCCCAGCCCGGCCTCACAAATGCCCCTGCCTCAGCCTCCCGGAGGGCCGGGAGCCCGGGGTATGTGCCACCACGCCTGGCTCTTCTCCATCTGTGCAGCCTGGGGTGACTAACCTTTGGGTCTCCATTTCCTGAGTTACAACAAGGAGATGGTTGTTGACTCCTCCTTTTGGTATTTTTGGGGTGAGAGTTAAATTAACTGTGCACAGGGCTTAGGGCAGTACCTGGTAAGGGAGTGAAAGATTATTAAAACCTTTCACAGCCTGGGGATGTGGCTCAGCGGTAGTGTGTGCCCACATATGTAAGGTCCCAAGTCCCCAGCACCACACGCACAGACAAAATAAACCAGGTGAGGCAGTGCGCATCTGTCATCCCAGAATCTGGGAGGCTGAGGCAGGAGGATCAAAAGTTTGAGCCCAGCTTGGGCAGCTTATGACTGAAAAAAGACAAAAATAAAATAAAAAAGAAATATAAAATAAAAAAGAAAATAATGAAAATAAAAATAAAAAAATAAAAAAGAATAAAAATGAAAAAATAAAAAAGAATAAAAATAAAATAAATAAAATAGAAATAAATAAAAAATAAATAAAGAAGATAAAATAAATAAAAAAATAAAAGAAATAAATAAAATAAAAAAGAAAAAGAGCTGGGGATGTAGCTCTGTGTCAGGGCCCTGGGTTCAGTCACTAGTAAAATAAAAAATAAATAAAAATTCAAAAATAAATGAATAAAATATACAAGCAGCACAAGGTAGAGTATATACTCGGCACTCACAAGTCTCCAGGTTTAATTCTTGGCACTGATAACAAAACTGTTTTTGGGACAAGGACTCACTATGTAGTTCAAGCTGGCCTTCAACTCCCAGTGATCCTCCTGCCTCAGCTTCTCAAGTGCTAGGATTACAGGCATGGGCCGCCATCTTGACTAGCTGATGGCTCTTTGGATACCGCAGGAGTTCCTTTTCCCTAACCACTTACTTCTGCTTTTACTTTGTTTTTACCTTTACATTCTGAACACCTCCTAACATAGTTATTTGGTCTATATCCAGTCTGATTCTCTATTATAAGTTCTACAGTGGCAGTGGCCTCTAGTCTCCTGGAGCCCTGGGATCCTACAGCAAATGTTTTTGGCTCTATTAAAAGACTGGCCTCTGTCATCACAATGCAAAGGCAGCCACAGGTGATAGGTCAAGTGAGCATGGCTGTGTACCAATAAAACTTTATAAGCAAAACCAAGCAGGGGGCCTGTTGCCAAGGGTGGCTGTAGTTGGCCTCCTCCAGCTGGAAGCATGCCTGGTGCAAAGTAGATACTCAGAAGATGGCGGATGATTGAGGAAAGGGGACCCTGACGCAGGTATCCTTGGCTGGATCCAGCCCCCGGGCGAGATCTGGTTCCCTAATGACACGAGAGTGGCAGATGCCCTGTGGTTTTGGCTTTTAAACCAACTTCCGGTTTGGACAGTGTGAACCCCTAGGACTTCTGGAACACTCTGGTGAGGTCCGAAGGGAGAGGCCCAGGCCAGAGGGAGCTCTGAGAGCGGCTCCCAGCACCCCAGGGTGAGCGAGGAGGAGGGTCTGAGATGCCACCAAGATGGGCCCTGAGGAAGCAAGCGTTTTGCATGTCCCGGACATCCAGCACACCCTGGGCAGGTGCCTGGTATTTCTCCGGTGACCAAGGGCAGGAAGGCTGGGGTTGTGTGCCACCCACGACAGGAGGGCCTGACGCACTCACCGAAGCAGGCCTGGTGACGCTGAGTGAAGCCTGGGGGACAGCGGCAGGTGAAGGCGCCGATGGTGTTGACGCACAGGAACTGGCAATTGTGCTGCCGGGAGGAGCACTCGTCCAGGTCTGTGGCACAAAGCCCGGGCTCAGGGGCGTGGCCCGGGGGGGCCGGGGGCGTGGCTGGGCGTGGCCGGGGCTCTGGTGTGGCGGAGTGGTCTGGGGGCGGTCCAGGGAGGTGTGGGGAGAGACCGTCACCTTTGCAGGTCCTGCCATCTTCTTCCAGTAGGTAACCCCGCGGGCAGGTGCACAGGAAGCTGCCTTCTGTGTTTTTGCAGAGGAAGGAACACGGCTTAGGATTCTGGGCGCACTCGTCCACGTCTAGGGATGTGAGGAGGTCAGATATTGAGGGCACTGCTGAAGGACTGGGGCCCTCAAATCTGTGGACTCCACAGAAATGATACTCTTTCTGTCAAAAGCAAAGTACTAAACAGAGCCTGCTCTCTGTACTTCTGCGTTCAACCCACAGTAGATTGAGAACAGTCTTTAACAGGGCCAGGGATGTAGCTCAGTGGTGCTGCACAAAGTCCTGAGTGTGATCCCTAGTGCTGGAAAAGAAAGAGGAAGGAAGGAAGGAAGGAAAGAAAGAAAGAAAAGAAGGGAGGGTGGTATACACTATAATCCCAGCACTCGGGAGGCAGAGGCAGGAGGACTGCCAAGAGTTTGAAGCTCACTGGGCTACATAGTAAGTTCAAGGCCAACCTGAACTACAAAGCAAGACCTTGTCTCAAATAAATAAATAAATAAAAATAAAAACAAGCAAATCGAAATATGTATAAATAAAAAATAAAAATTTTAAAGTTTATAAACCATATACAAATAGAAGGGATTTAAGCAGCCTTAGATTTGAGTATCCAAGCAGGGATCAACAGCCTTTATATGAATAGAATAGCCACGTAGGTACATGGCTGTGTGCCAATAAAACTTTATTTACAAAGTCAAATGGAGGGCCAGACTTGTCCCACAGGATAGAGGAGCTGCCCTGTGACATAGATGAGGAATGGTTAGGGTAACAGAAGGGAATCAGAGCAGGAACACATTCCAAACAGCCACGGAAGCTGTCTTCTGGTCTTGTGCTCTGCTTCCCTTAAGAGGTGACATACTTGGGCCGGGGATTTAGCTCAGTGGTTCCGGCACCTGTCTTGCAAGCGCAAAGACCTGGGTTCCATCCCTGGTAACCACATACCATATTGGGCCTGGAGCCTCAAGCCCAGCAGCAACCAGTACCACATACCACAGTGCCGAGTGTCGTGGCTCACGCCTGTCATCCCAGCCCTTGGGAGGCAGAGGCAGGAAGATTGCTGTGATGTGAGCTTGAGGCTGAGCTCAGGGCCAACCTGAACTACAAAGTGAGACCCTGTCTCAAAAAAAAAAAGAGGCGGCACGCTTTGCCAGTGTGAACTGGGGCAGCCCCGCCCCAGAAGTGGAGGCAGTGACCAGCTAGGCAGGGTGCCGTTGTGGGGGAGAGGCTCACCCTGGCAGGCAGCGGTAGTGGCATCCGGCGTGTACCCGGCCTCGCAGTGGCAATGGAAGGAGCCGATGCTGTTGATGCACTCGCCGTGGGCGCACAGGTGAGCAAGCACGTGGCACTCATCCACATCTAAGAACGAGCAGAGCGGGCGGGGCTGGGCAGCCACCTGGTGTCCCAGGATGTTCATCCTGTTCTTCCTTCTGCCCACCAGCCTGTCCCCAGGGCGAGCCCAGACGCTTCGCCTCTGCACACCCACCCATGTGGACGCCCCTTGGGATGGGCTGTCCCTGAGCTAGCAGGACACGCCGGTGGTGCACCTTCCACCGAGCACACGCGTGTGCACGCTCGTGCCTGTGAACAAGCTTCAAACCGCAGACACCAGCTCGCGTGCTGAGTCTGCACATGCAGAGAACACACACACACACACACACACAGAGGCACTCCCAGAACACAGAACACAAATCTGAGGCTGGTCCCCTCAAGGATACCCACCTCGTCCCTCGCTGGTGTAGCCCGAGCCGTGGGGACACAGCTTCTTGTGCGCAGAGGTGCCAGGCAGCGGGCAGAGCTCACAGCTGGGCCCCCAGGCCCGGCCACCGCCGCAGCAGCACATGGCCCTGGGCACCGCCTCGCCGCTGCCCCAGCGGGCCAGGCATGTGGCCTGCAGCACCTGGGAGAAGCAGAACCCCTTCCGGACATCTGCGGGGAGACGGGGGAGGCGGTGAGCGGGCCGGGCTTGAGCTCCAGGACCCCTCGGGCACATTCACAGGGCGAAAGCTTCACAATCAACACTGGACACCGTGGAACACCCTCAGTGGCCCAGGATGGAGGCGAGAGACCCAGCAGTCGTCAGTGATGGCCCCAGGCTGGACTGCAGAGGCAGGACGGCCCCTTGGGGCCAAAGGGAAGCATCATTTGATCACAGAATGGATGATGGAGGGGCAGCAGGGAAACCCGGAAACAACAGGGGCGTTGGGCCCAGAACGGCAGGAAAATGACGTCCGGAGATAGATGAGAAGTTGGGGGAGCCATGCCGATTGGACGCTGGCGTGGGAAAGAGGGGTCACTCTGGGAAGCTCACTGGGGGACCTGCTGCTGAGCTGAGGAGGGGTCAGACTGTGAGCTCCCTGTGGGGCAGGGTCCCCTGGGTGGGCTGAGGGCAGCAGTGTCAGGGGGCCTCTCGGGGTGTGCACATCTGGCTCAGAGCTGTGGGGTGGACACGGGCTCAGGGAAAATGGACAAAGGGGCCGTCAGACAGGGGTGCATGATCACATCCCGGTTTGGCCCCCAGGAAGTGGGAGATGAGGAGGGCTCATCCCGGGTGCTGCTTCTGGCTTTAGAGGAACTACTGGGGGCCAATCAGGGAGGAGGAGGCGGTAGATGTTCTGGGCTGCCTGACTGCTGGACAAAAGCAGAAGCAGCATGCGTGTGCGCATGTGTGTGTCGTGGACGCGTGCATATGTATGTGTCGTGGACGTGTGCGTATGTATGTGTCGTGGACGTGTGCGCATGTGTGTGTGCGTGCGTGTGTGCATGTGTGTGTCGTGGACGTGTGCATCTGCACTGCCTCAGCCGCCGCCTGCGCCCCTTCCCCGCCTCCCCTGGCATCCGCCCCCCTGCTGTTTGGCCACACGCACCGTGGCACTCGGTGAGGGTGGGGCTGGGCCGGAAGCCCTCGGCACAGTCACACCGGAAGCTGCCCGCCGTGTTGACGCACCGGCCGTGTGTGCAGACGCTGGGGTGGGCGTGGCACTCATCCTCATCTAAGGCGGGAAGGAAGGAGCAGGCCAGGGGCGGCCAGAGCGTCGGGCCAGCCCCACGGCCTCGAGCGCCCGCCCTTCGAGGGGCTCCCAGCACCTCGTACCTACACAGCCCTCCGCAGAGTTGGGGTGCAGCCGCGTGCCCGGGGGGCAGAGGCACACGAAGGTGCCGATGAGGTTCTTGCACCGCATGCCGCGCGCATTGCAGTCCTGAGACCCGTCAGCACACTCGTCCACATCTTTGGGTGACGACAGGGACAGGGCTCAGTGAGAGCCAGGTCCACAGCTTGGCCCCAAGGCTCTGCCCTCTGCGGGCACGGCCTCGGTGGGGCCACAGCGGGGCCTCTGTCCTCCCGGCAGGAGACTGTCCCATCCGGAAGGGAGCCCCCCGGCCATGGCGAGACAAGGCTCAGAACTGCGCCCCAAACCACCTCGCTTGCCAACACGAGCTTTCCAGAGTCTGTCAGGCCATCACTGTGACCCCTGGATCTGGGCCTGGGCAACCCCACTGGGGTCATGGCCCAGTGCATTGAGACAAGGAAGCCCTTTGTGGCAGCGAAAGACCCTGGGGGTCCTATGTGCACTGTGGGGTGCCGCTCCTCCTCCCTTACTGTAAGTAAAAATGTCAGAGGTGGCCATATGGCCCTTGGGAGGCAGGATCACTGTCCCCTCCGTCCTGCCCTACTCATGACAGGGCTAGACTCTGCTGTCCTGTTAGACTCTGGGAGGGAAATGTCATTGATCCACAGACTTTACTATTTTATTTTATTTGGGAAGGCAGATTCTCACTATGTAGTTGAGGCTGGCCTTAACTCATGAGGTTGTCCAAGTTGACCTTGAACTTGCAGAGAGCCTCTTGCCTCAGCCTCCTGAGTGCTGGGATGACAGGCACGCACTACCATCCTGGCTTACACTCCTACTCTTTGAACTAAGACAATGACTCCCTTCCAATGGGGCACCTTCTGCAAGCACATTTGGCTGGGTTTCCTGGGCTCCCTCCCGCCCCGAGCTCCGGCTCTTATCTGTTTTACAGACAGAAGGAGGAGGAGCTGGGCCCACACTTCAGCCGGTGGGACTCCAGGGCCCAGGAAGGACCCACTTGCAGGACGGACCATAGGACAGAGGGAGGGAGCGCGGGCCCTGCCCACGGCCCGCTGCACGGAGGGAGGCCACCTCGGTATGGAGCTACCTAGGCACGGAGCCCACCTCGGCACGTGGCCCCGTCCTCACGCAGGGCGTAGCCAGCCGGGCAGGCACACGTGTAGGAGCCCTGGGTGTTATGGCAGCGGAAGGCGCAGAGCAGCGGGTTCAGCGAGCACTCGTCGATGTCTGCGGGAGCCGCAGAGGAGTGTTCCAGGTGGGGTCTGCCCTGGGGTCCCCGCCTCCACCCTGTCCGGCCCCAGGTGGCCCTGCACACAGGCCCCCCGTCCTGGGGAGCCAGCGTCGTACCCTCACAGGCGGCCAAAGGCCCAGGCTCAAAGCCGAGAGCACAGGCACACTCGAAGCCTCCGACGACGTTGGTGCACGTGCCCTCCCCGCAGGGCTGCCCCGCGGCGCACTCGTCCGTGTCTGCGGGGAGAACAGGCGGCGCTGACTGAGGCCCTGTCCTCCGTGCCATCCCCTCTGCTGCTCCGGGGATGCCACACGGGGAGAGGCAAGGCGGCTCCACAGAACGGACGAGTGGGCAGCGGAGGAACGAGGACCCTCACTCACCCACACAGCTGCGGCCCGTGGGCTCCAGGCTGTAGCCGGAGGGACACTCGCAGCGGAAGGAGCCGTCCGTGTTGACACAATGGCCGTCTCCGCAGAGGCCTGGGTTCTCCGCGCACTCGTCCACGTCTGCAGCAGCGGGGTCGTAGGCTGTGCGGACACCGGGGGCCCAGGGAGGGCGCTGGGGACCCGGGGATCGGGGCAGAGCTGAGACAGGTGCGGCGGGCTCGGGGGCCAGGGGCTCACCTTCTCTAGAGTCCCCCGGGCCTGGCACCGCCCCGTGGCCAAAGGGACAGAGCTCCTGAAAAGCAGCTGTACAGGATGGGGGAGTCAGCGCGGGCGGGAGGGGGGCCGCGCGCGGCCGGGGCGACACTCACCGCTGCCCTCCCGCGGACACAGCTCGCAGGGATCGCCCCAGCCCTCCCCCGGCCTCTGGCTGCAGCAGCACCGGGTCCTGGTGGTGTTGAAAGCTCTGGGCGCCGAACACTTCCCAGTCTCAAAGCGAGTGAAGCAGAAACTTCGCCGCGTGTCTGTGGACAGAGTGCAAGCGGTCGCCCGCCTGCCCACCTGCACCCTAGCCTTAGCGAAGGCGGATTCACTAGTAGCCAATCCGAACACCCAGATCCCCTGGCCGTGATGATTGGCTCAGGGGTGAGCACGTGACCACCACTGGGCCAATGAGGACCAGCTCTGAGACTTTGGCTATGGGAGACTCATGAATTGAGCCGCTTTCCGACTTGTTCATTCTTGGAGAAGAAAAGCCACGATTCTGGAGAGCTGGAGGACCCTCGGCTTCAGACCCCCAAAGCCTAGACCTCAGCTCTCGGAGTCCAATCGCCTGGGAAGTGCGGGGACTAGCAGAACCGCACTAGGGAGAGGCACCACCCCCACCGTCCTCATGCCGAAGCTCTGCACGCCCTGCTCACCAAAGCAATGATGTCCATGGTCAGAGGGAACAAAGCCAGGCGGACAGAGGCACTGGAAGCTCCCGGGACTGTTGGCACAGGTGCCAAAGAGGCAGAGGCTGGGCTCCTCCACGCATTCATCAATGTCTGGAGGGGCAGGGACATGAGCTGGGAGGGCTACAAGTGGGACCTCAAGCAGGGAGGGGAGGCATCTCCGTGAGAAGGGCCGGACGGAGGGGGGCTCCAGGGTGAGGAATCTGAGGGCTCAGTGCAGCCCACGGCAATGGCCTGGCAGTGTGATTATGGGCGAGTTTTTGCCCGAGTGTGTCTTCAAGGTTGGGGTCACAGGAAAAGTCCATCGTGACAGTCTGGAATTAGCAATCCTCCTGCCTCAGCCTCCCAGATTACTTGGATTACAGGTGTCCCCTACTGTATTTGACCCAAGTCCATTTTACAGGATTCATAGGAAGGAGCTCCAAGCCAGGAGTCCGGAAGCACTGGTAACGTTTACAGGGCATGCAGCTGCGCTTGGCACTGTATGAAGCACCTCTCCACCTTACCCTAGGCCCTGCTGGCATTTATAGCTGGGCCATGTGGGGGTGGGGCTGTCGCTCACCCTCACAGCGGTTGCTTTGCACCTGGAAGCCAGGGGGACAGATGCAGCGGAAGGATCCCTCCAGGTTCTGGCATGTGCCTGGCAGGCAGGTACCCATGAGCGTGATACACTCGTTGGTGTCTGTGGAGAGGAGAAGGAAGGAGTCTCAGTCCAGAGAGGAGGCGGAGAGCTCGTCTGGGTCTGGATTTGAATTCGCAATCCTCCTGCCTCAGCCTCCGAGTGCCAGGATGACAGGTGTGCACCACCACACCTGGCAGGAAACTTCTGTTTTCAAGACAGCCTCACCCTAAACCATGCAGTCGGAAAACAGGAGGCGCTAGAGTTTTTCTTTCTGTACTTTAACATGAATGCACGGACATTCAAAGGAGCCACGCTCACTGTGAAGCACACGCTTCGGGCCAGGGCGGAGCATGGGCTGCTGTGATGGTCCCCGCCCCGTGATGGCACTCACCCACACAGCTCTTCCCATCCGCTGTGAGCTCGAGGCCGCCCTGGCAGAGGCAGTGGAAGGAGCCAGCCGTGTTGAGGCACCGTCCAGATTGGCACGCCGGCCCCGCCATGGCCTGACACTCGTCGATGTCTGCAGAGGGCAGGGGCAGGTGGGGTCGACCACAGAGCTGCAGGGGCTTTTCCATCCACAGCAGCTGAGCTGAGGCACTGACTGAGCACTGAGACCGACGCCAGCCCTCCTGCCATGCTGTGAGGTGGGCACCGGTGTATCCGCTATAAACCACATAACGCTGTGGCGCGTTGCCTCTGAGGCTCTTGTCTTCATCTCTTTCCTGTGCCTGGACACAATATCTGACACCCACAATTAAAAAGAGGAGTCTGCTCTGCCCCATGGTCTCAGTCCACAGTTGCTGGTTCTGGGCAGAAAGAAGATGGCGGCAGGGCCTGGTGGAGGGACGGGCACTCAGCTGCGGCTGCTGCGACCAACCTCCAGCCAGCTCCACAACGCGTCTGCGACCCCAGGAGCCAGTCACCTTCCAAACACGGGGCATCTGCGGACACTTTAGTCTCAAGTGTAACAATCCTCTTGGCTGTACCCCACACATTTTGATATGTTATGATGTCAACTTTCTTTAATTCTAAATATTTTTCTAGTTTTCTTTAATGATTTTTTTGTTTTTGTTTTTGAAACAGGGTCTTGCTTTGTAGTTCAGGCTGGCCCTGAGCTCACTGTCGCCCAGGCCAGCCTTGAACTCACAGCAACCCTCCTGCCTCTGCCTCTCGAGTGCTGGGATTACAGGTGTGAGCCACCATGTCAGGAATTGTGGTGTGTGGTACTGATTGCTGGTGGGCGTGAGTCTCCACATCTGGCATTGTGGTAGGTAGTTACCAGGGATCAAACTCAGGATCTTGCACTTGCCAGGAAGATGCCAGAACCACTGAGCTAAATCCCCGGCCCATTTCTGTTATTTTCTGAGACAGGGTCTTGCTATATACTCCAGGCTGGCCTTGAACTGTCTATGTAGCCCAGGCTGGTCTCAAAGCTGGCATAACAGGTGTGCACCACCATGCCTGGATTTCTGGTAAGATTTCTGAATTTTTTAGTTCCTTTTTGTTTTTTGTGTTGAGACAGGGTCTCACAATGTAGTTCAGCTTGGCCTTGAACTCGCCATGTCAGTTAGACTGGCCTCAAATTTACTGTGATCCTCCTGCCTGGGCCTCCCAAGTGGTGGGATCACCAACCTTTGCCACCCCACCTGGCACTAATACTTCTGTTGAGAGCTCTGAGATTGCTCTGATAAGCACTACTATTAACTCTCCTTTTGCAAATAAGGATATGGAAACAAAGGGAAGTAAATCGCCCGTCTAGGGTCACACAGCGGGTTGGTGACAAAGTCGGGATTTGAACCCACACTGCCTGATCTGGGGATACATGCTTTCCCTTCTCCTAAGATTTCTCCAGAGAAGAAGTCCTGAGGGAAGTCAGAAACTGTTTTGAATTCAATGCAAATGCGAGCACAACAGGTCAGCCTGCGCGGTGCAGCTGAGGCCCACGGAGGCGACTCGCAGCGTCAGGGGCCCTCTGCCACCGCCACCACCGTGAGCATGAACTCTGACAGAGGCCCCACAGGTGCCAACCCAACGCGCACAGGGAACTACCAGGGAGTGGAGGATGGTTCACTCATCTCCGGAGGGCACTGGAATCCCCGAGGTCACTGTTTTTTGCGAAGTGCCCTCGGTTTCGGGGGGAGGATGCCGCCCGCCTGCCCAGCGCCTCACCCACACAGCTCCCGTCGGGTGCGGCTGCGAAGCCAGACGAGCAGAGGCAGGCGTAGGAGCCGGCGAGGTTCACGCAGGTCCCGTTGCCACACGGCTGATGCTCACACTCGTCCAGGTCTGTCAGCACAAAGCCGAGACCCCCTCATGTACCAGACGCTCGGGATGGAGGAGGAGGGCCAGAGGGGACGGCTGGGCAGTGCCCGGTACCACCCAGGACCCACATTTCATGGATGGGGAGCAGACAGGCAGAAAAACCGCAAGTAATTCACCCACGGCCTGCGTGCGTGCCCGCGTTCAGACCCAAGCCTGTTTATGCACGAGGGTGGGCAGAGAAACTGCCCAGCGGGGGCAGGACAGGCAAGGCCTGGCCAGGAGGGGAAGGAAGGACCCTCACCCACACACAGCGCCCGCCTGCCGAGGCCCGGAAGCCACGGTGACACAGGCACACACAGCTGCCTCAGTGTCCACACAGGTGCTGTGGCTACATCGGTGCTCTCCCGACACTCATTCTGACCTAGGCGTGCAGACGCCACGGTGTCCTCAGATACCCACTCCACTTGGGCTGTCCTCACTCTCTTTCCCTCAGCCCCGGCAGGACAAGGTCTTGCTCTGCAGTGCAGTGCAGGCTGGCCTTGAACTCAGAGATCCTCCTGCCTTTGACTCCCGAGTGCTGGGATTACAGGTGTGAGCCATCATGCCCAGCATTGTGGTATGTGGTTAGCAGGGATCAAACTTGGGACCTTGCATTTGCCAGGCAGACGCCAGAACCACTGAGCTAAATCCCTGGACCAGAATTAATTTTATTTTATTGCTTTAATTTTTAAGATGGTCTGACTGGGCCGGGGAGTTAGCTCAGTGGTTCTGGCGCCTGTCTTGCAAGTGCAAGGGCCTGGGTTCATTCCTTCCCCGGTAACCACATACCACACTGGGCGTGGAGACTCACCCCAGCAGCAACCAGTATCACATACCACAGTGCCGGGCGTGGTGGCTCACGCCTGTCATCCCAGCACTCGGGAGGCAGAGGCAGGAGGATTGCTGTGATGTGAGTTTGAGGCTGAGCTCAGGGCCAGCCTGAACCACAAAGTGAGACCCTGTCTCAAAAAAAAGATGGTCTGACTACGTAGTTCAGCTGGCTTTGAACTCAGTGTGTGGTCCAGGCTCTCCTGGAACTCGAAGCAACCCTCCTGCCTCAGCCTCTCAAGTGCTGGGATGATAGGTGAGTGCCTTGCTCACCTTGCTCAATATAAAAAGAATCACAATGAGTCAAGTACATGGACCAGCTCCCTATGATCAGTGTAATCATTATGTACTGCAAACATGTACTACTAATTATAAAAATTAAAAATTTTTTTGAGGGCCAGGGATTTAGCTCAGTAGTTCCAGTGTCTGTCTTGCAAACTCAAGGGACCCAGTTTATTCCCCGGTAACCACACAATACTGGGCACGGTGACTCACGCCCACCAGCAATCAGTACCACATACCCGAGTGCCAGGCATGGTGGCTCACACTTGGTAATCTCAGCACTCAGGAGGCACAGGCAGGAGGATTGCTGTGAGTTCGAGGCTGAGCTCAGGGCCAGCCTGAATTACAAAGTGAGACCCTATCTCAAAAAAATATAAATTTGGGGCCGGGGAGTTAGCTCAATGGTTCCGGCGCCTGTCTTGCAAGCGCAAGGGCCCGGGTTCGATTCCCCGGTAACCACATAACAATACTGGGTGTGGAGACCCACACCCAGCAGCAACCAGTACCACACACCACAGTGCCAGGCGTGGTGGCTCACGCCTGTCATCCCAGCACTCGGGAGGCAGAGGCAGGAGGATTGTGATGTGAGTTGGAGGCTGAGCTGAGGGCCAGCCTGAACCACAAAGCGAGACCCTGTCTCAAAAAAAAAAATATACATATATATATAAATTTATTTTTAAAAAGTAAATTATTATTTATAAAAAAATAAAAAATTTTTAAAAGAAAAGGAGATGGGCACGGTGACACCTACCTGTCATTCTAGCACCTGAGAAGCTAAGGCAGGAGGATCATTGTGAGTTTAAGACCAGCCTGCAGTACAGAGTGAGACTCCCATCTCAAAAAAGTGAAAGTTGAAGGAGAGAGACAGAGAAAAGGAGAGAAAGAAAAGACAGAGACAGAGAGGGAGAGACAGAGAGAGAGGAAGGGAGGGAGGGACTAGGATGGAGCCAGGCCCTGCCCCTGCCCTCCCCAAGTCGTGGCAGTGACGGCCTGGGCCTCACCCGGCATTCTCCGGCTCTCCCCGAGGGCCCCACTCACCCACGCAGGTCCCACTGGGTGACAGCCTGAAGCCGTGGGCGCAGTGGCAGCGGTAGCTTCCTGGGGTGTTGACACAGACCATGCTCCTGGGGCAGGGCCTCTCCCTGTTGGCACACTCGTCCACATCTGGGGAACCCAGAGAATGGGGCAGGAATGAGAGAGAGCCCAGCCGGACAGACTCCAACCCTGAACTCCTGGAAGCAGCACTGCCCCCCCAGCCCGGCACCGTCCCCCGTGAACTAAGCAGCTTCGCTCCACCAGGCCCTTGCGCCATGAGGCTCCTGGCCACAGACTGACCCCCTGCAAGCACAGCCTGGCCGGCCTCTCCTCCTTTACACTGCGTTTTGGCTCTTATGTTCAACAACAAAAGCCAACAAATACAGCCCACGCCACCTCTGATAGGGACACCGAGGCTCGCAGAGTGTACGGCACCAGACTGCACAGAGGAGAGCCAGCGCCCCCCCAGACGCCAGGGCTGAGGATGGAGGGGCCGCACCTCTGCAGGCCAGCGAGGCAGCGCTGTACTCGAAGCCCAGGGGACACTCGCAGCGGAAGCTCCCAATCTGGTTGATGCAGACACCACCGGCGCAGACAGCCGGGATCTCTCCACACTCGTCAATGTCTGGGAAGGACACGCACCGTCAGGGACAGCCGGTCCCAATGGCCTCCAGGGCCCCCACTGGTCCTGGAGTCCGGTGGAAGACGGCTCAAACCTGCACATGGCCCAGAAGCCTGATGTGGCCAAGAGTGTCCGTCTGTCCGTCTGTCCGCCTGTCTGTCTATCCTCCATCCTTTCTAATTTTGTGGCACTCAGGACTGAATCCAGGGTTTTGATGCTTAGCTGGATTCCCCAGACTTTTAAAAGCTTTAAGATGAATTTTTTTTTTGCCAGCATAGTGCCACCCCCCTGCACTCCCATCACTCAGTAGGCTGAGGCAGGAGGATCATTATGAGTTTGAGGGCAGTTTGGGCTACACAGAGAGACACTGTCTCAAAAAAACAAACCACAACAAAGCAAATGAACAAAACTTTCATTTTTCAAAAAATTTTAAAATTCTGAGACGTCTAAGTTATCCCAGCTGGGTTCATATTTATGATTGCCCTGCCTCAGCCTCCTAGAATCCTGGGATTACAGGCGTGTGGCCACTGTTTCGCTGGCAGTGACTTTGTGTATTGTGGAAATGTTCCTTTTTTTTTTTTGAGACGGTCTCGCTTTGTAGTTCAGGCTGGCCCTGAGCTCAGCCTCCAACTCACATCACAGAAATCCTCCTGCCTCTGCCTCCCGAGTGCTGGGATGACAGGCGTGAGCCACCACACCCGGCACTGTGGTTTGTGGTACTGGTTGTTGCTGGGGTGAGTCTCCACACCCAGTATTGTATGTGGTTACCGGGGATCGAACCCAGGTCCTTGCAAGACAGGCACTGGAACCACTGAGCTAAATCCCCGGCCTATGGAAATGTTCTTAACTTCAGTTATGGGAAGGGTCACACAGCATGACTGTACCCAGACCGCCAGGTTGGGCTCCTCCTTCCCCTCCCCATTAAAGCAACATTAATAATATGATGATGATCATGATTATCCTCGTTATTATTATTACTTGCAGTGCACGGCATGAAGCACAGGACCTTGGGCATGCAGACAAGCACCCCCTCACTCATACGCACGCCCAGCAGTCACCTGGGTACTTGAACTAGGTAGAGCGCGTAGCGCTCGGACTGTATCACAGCAGTCCTATGTCCATAAAGGTGATGGGTACACCCGGCCACAGCCCTCTGCTATCTACGTCTGCCACTCTCCAGATTCAAGCACACCTCAGAGGAATTTTTAAAACTAGGGGCAGGGGTGAGTTCCGTCACCCCAGCGCTCTGGGAGGCTGAGGCAGGAAGTTCTCAAGCTGGCTTCCGGGCTGGGTGCCTGAGGGAGTTGGTGAGAGACCATTTCAGAGTAAAAAGCACAACAGGGCTGGGGGCGCAGCCCTCAGTACCAGAAAGAAAATCATTTGTATCTACACAGAACACGGACAGGCTCTCCTTGCCACAAATCCCTAAACAAAGAGCCAAGAGAAAGCCTCTGAGGGGGCCCCAGAGTCCTCAGGCCGAGGTGACAGGGTGGGGATGGTGGGGTGTGGGACTTCGCGCCATTCACAGAAATGAATGACACTGTAATAAAGAGACGCCGTGTTTATGACGAGTTAGGGGTACCAGGGAGGCTGCGGCATCACTCACCGGTGGGCCTCCCCGTGTGGACGTCGACCACGAAGCCCGGGGCCCGGCTTCCACACAGGACCTGGTAGTCAGCTGGGCAGAGGACAGCAGAGCTGCGGGCCAGACCGCCCTGGCCTGGCCACCTTCCCTCCCTCTCAGCCCTGAGCAGCTGAGTTCAAGGCCACCATGCCCACTGCTCCTGGGCACACACAGCCCGCCAAGTCCTCAAGGCCTTGACTTGCACCCAAACACCCTCCCACAGGAACGTCTGCACTTGGAAGCTGGGCGTGATGGTACAACCCAGCTCCTCAGGAGGCTGAGGCAGGAGGATGACAAGTTCGAGTCCAGCCTGGATGGTTTAGATAGGGCCAGAGACGGCTCAGTGTGAAGGTCGGGGCTCCATCAGCCCACCCTTGTTCCTACACGTGGGCCCGCAGTGTGCTCTCCTGTCTAAATCTGATCCGTCCTTGGTGCCAGCCTCTCACACGGTGCTGCAGCCTCTGCCCCAGGGCACACGCCAGGCTCACAGCCTGGTCTGTGGCTAAACCCAGGGTCTCTGCAATGAGCTCCACGCCCAGGCCTGTTCAATGACTTATTTTTTTAAAAAAACAAAGTCTCTTTTTCTTTTGGTGGTACTGGGGATCAAACTCGGGCCCTTGGGCTTGCAAAGTAGGCACGGTACCACTTGAGCTAAATCCCCTGCTCTCCCTGACATATTTCTGAGACAGTATCTCAGTAAGTCAGGCAGGCTGGGCTTGGAATCCTGATCCCTGCCTTCCAAAGCCGCTGGAATACAGGTGTGCGCGAAACCTCTGTGCTTCGGAAGTTACTAGAGGAAACAGCCAGGCCTGCACGCTGTGTCTGTGTTTTGAGACAGGTCTGCCTACGTAACCCAGGCTGGCCTCAAGCGCATGACAACTTTCCTCCTCCGGCCTCCCTCCCGGAAAGCTGGGATGACACCCTCGGTCCTTCTAACACGCTGATCGCCAGCCCCGCCGCACAGCTCCCCTAACTGCGGCCCTGGGTTTTCGCAGGGCAGACTTAGCTCGGAGCCGAACCGCTCTCAGCAGAAGGCGGCGGCTAGGAGCCGACCTACGCATGCGCACGGAAGGGCCAGGCTGGGGGGGAGGGGAAGGGGGGGGGAGGGGGGGGGGGGGGGGGGGGGGGGGGGGGGGGGGGGGGGGGGGGGGGGGGGGGGGGGGGGGGGGGGGGGGGGGGGGGGGGGGGGGGGGGGGGGGGGGGGGGGGGGGGGGGGGGGGGGGGGGGTGGGGTGGAGCGCTCACTGCTGGCTGGGGTGGGGCAGGCCTCGCAGGGTCTGTCCCAGGCCTGGCCGACATTGTAGGCGCAGCAGCATGTCTTCCGGGTCACGTTGAAGGCCAGCTCATTCCCACAGGTGCCATTATAGTGCCGGAAGCAGAGACTCTTTCTCATGTCTGCGGGAGAGATGGGGGAGCAGACGCAGCGTGGGAAAGGTCAGAGAAGAGGAGCCCAGCAGATGGAAATTCAGGACGGATCCATCGGGACGCGAAGGGCTTGATCTCTCCTGCTCAGCACACTTGGAAGCGCCATTCATAGCTCAGCTTTTGGACAGTGCTCAACCTGGGCGACTGTCCACGTGGCAGCCTTCCTGAAGGCTCCTGAATCCCGGGCCCAGTTCAGTGGCACAGAAAGGCGCTTCCGGTGTGCTCAGCCTTCCTCGAACATGCCTGTCTCACTCTGAAGCATAAAGGCCCCCAGGCAGCCTCTGCTACTCACGGGCGGCGCCAGCCGTCTGCGGTGCCCCAGTTGGCACACTTCTTACCCGTGCAGTTGTTGCCACCGGTGACTTGCAGGAAGTCCGCGGGGCACGCGCAGGTGTAGCTCCCCAGGGTGTTGTAGCACGTGCCAGGGCCGCAGATGCCCACGTGCACAAAGCATTCGTCGATGTCTGAGGACAGGGAGGGACAGGGCGGTAGCAACGGTACTGGTACCGGGGAGTCCTTCGTCAGGCCCAGCGAGCAGCACCCTGCTACTGCAGCTTGTGCTCAAAGTCAGCTGAGAACTGCAGACATTTCAGCCAGGTGGGGAGAGAGGATGCATCCCCAAGTGAAAGGAGTCTGCTGGGACACACGTGGGCTAAACAGAAAACTCCTACTCATCTGACAGCCTCACGTATGCCAGGCATGGTGGCACACACGTGTAATTCTAGCTCTTGGGGGCGCTGAGGCAGGAGGATTGCTAATTAGGGAGAGTCCCGTCTCAAAAACCGAAACAAAAAACATAAGTGATTCAGCTCAGCGCAAAGGTGAGCCCAGTGGCTCAGACAGCAGAAATGAAACAATCAAAAAGCCCTGCTCTTTCTTTCTTTCTTTCTTTCTTTCTGGTACTAAGGATGGAACTCAGGACCTTGCGCTTGTGAGGCAGGCACAGGGCTACTGAGCTAAATCCCTAGCCCCTCACCCTGGTCTGGGGAGTTCGTTTTCTTACCCACAAGCAGCCGTTTCTGCTTAGTTTTGCGGATGTGCCGTACAACCCCAAGCCAATGCTTCACACTGTGGATACTAGTTCTTTCCTAATATATGCACAACCACAGTGAAGCTTAATTTCCAAATTAGGTACAGTACAGGGTTAACAACTAATAATACAACAGAACAATCATACTGTAAGAAGAGTGACTTGCTTACTGGCTATTTCTGGAATTTTCACACTCAATATTATGAGATTGATCTGGGTGTCATGGTACATGACTGTGAGCCTAGCACCAGGGAGGCTGAGGCAGGAAGATCTCAAATTGGAAAGTCCCGGCCAGCCTGGATTACAAAGCAAGAGCCTATCATTATTCCCCAATTATTCAATTTGTCCTTGTAGTTACTACTTTGTTGTTGTTTTTGTTTTTGAGACAAGGTTTCACTATGTAGTTGAGGCTTCCTGAACTCACAGTGTAGTCCAGGCTGGCTTCAAACTCACAGTGACCTCCCTGCCTCGGCCTCCGGAGTGCCGGGATCACAGGTGCTTACCACCATGCCCAGCTTGTAGTTACCACTGGTTGCAAAGGAAGGAAGGAAGGACGGAGGGATACATAGATGAACAAATCAGCGGATGGATGGGTGGGACCCCGTGCGGCCTTCCCAAGCCTGCGGAATAGGAAGGCAGGGGGCGGGGCCGGTCCCCACTCACCCTCACAGGCGCGGGCACCCTGGCGCAGCCGGTACCCAGCTGGGCACTCACACTGGAAGCTGCCGAAGGCGTTGACACAGCTGCCTCCCTGGCACAGCGCCGGCAGCTCCTGGCACTCGTCGATGTCTGCCAGGAAGCGAGGGGGCGCCGTGTGGGGCTGGTCCACGCCGGAGCCGGGCTGCTCCTCCCGGGCCGGGTCCCGCGTCCCGCCTCTGACCAGGCGCCTCAGAGGCGGCCCGGACGGATGGACGTACGGATAAACGGGAGGATGATGGCGGACAGAGGAATGGGTGGCTGGGTAAACTGCGATTCAAAGGACTGAGGGGTGGATAAAGAGTGGAGAACAACGGGTGGAAGAGGGAAGCAGGGACAGAGGCGGCGGAGGGAGGGAGGGTCGGGGGGCACACGGATGGGGGATGGGCGGGTCGACCAGCAAGCCAAACCGAAGAAGACACATCGGAAGGGATAAGTTGAAAATCCGGCGGGAGCCAGCAGCACTGGCCGGCGGCCTGGTAAGGGGAGGGGGGAGGCGAAGGGAGCCGGAGTGGGACGCAGGCTCCTCCCGGACTCACCTTCCAGGGTGACAGTGACGGCGGCGTTGGGCCGGAAGCCCGCCCCGCCCGGGCACAGGGTTCTGTACTCAGCTGCAAGAGAAAGGGCCCCTGTGAGGCCGCGGAGGGGGCGCGTGGGCAAAGTCGAGGGTAGGCGGGGTCCCCCTGCCATGCCAGTTACATCTGCTCATCTGTCGTCTGTTGGGGCCAACAGCCCTGGGCTGGGCTCAGGCTGCCTGGGACGCAGCATCTGTGTGTGTGGGCATGACAGCAGCTTCCTGCCGCACCGTACAGCTTCCCCTGTTTTCCGTGGAAAACTCCTACTCATCCTTCAAAACCTCTCTAAAGCCTCATCTGTGGGAAACCTTCCACCTGGACCGTCTAAGGTAGCTCGACACAGCAGCCATGGCTCACCTTATCCAGGTCGCTTTCCCAGAGCACAAGGCGGTTCTCAATGTCTGTTGACTGACTGACCAACCGGTACAAATACACAGAGAAAGTGGCCTTGGAGAGAGGCCTGGGCCGAGCACTGCCCCGAGTCGCGGTGTGAGCGGGACAGGGCCGCCTCCCTCCCGGTCCCCCCGAGTTTTCTGGGTCCCTGTGGCTCTGCGGAGGGACTCACTGGAGGTGGCCATCGGGCATGGCTCGCAGGGGTTGCCCCAGGCCCGGCCCAGGGAGCAGCAGCAGGAGGCTCGAGAGACGCCGACTCCGAGCTCGGTCTCGCACGAAAGGCCACCGTCCCCGCGGTCGTGCGTGTGCAGGAAACAGCCCCGGGCCCGGGTGTCTGCGCAGTGGACAGCGGGGTCACCAGCTGTCGGGGCAGAACCCGCGCCTGTGTGTGCGACTGTGTTTCTCTGCGGGGACCGGGGGCCTGGCTGCAGGTCTCCGGCGAGTGTCGTCTCTGCGTGACTGTGTGACCGTGAGGCTGTGTCTCACGCATGTGTGGCGCGAGCATGCTCCCAAGCGGGTAAGCAGGAAACTGGCGCAGCCCGCGGGAAGCTGCGCTCAGCTCCGCCGGGGTGTCCAGAGGAGGGACTCACCCACGCAGCCCGCCCTGCCGGGCTTCAGCTCGAAGTCCTGGGGGCAGCTGCACAGGTAGCCCCCGGGAGTGTTGATACAGCGGCCGTTGATACAGTTCACGGGGTCCGCACACTCGTCCACATCTGGGGGTGCAGGTGCTGTGAGCGTGGGACGCCCTCCCCCCCAAACCTCCTCTGCCCACGCCCGCTTTGCTTCCTGCTGGGAAGCCACAGTCTCCTGGGCTCCGCTCTTGGGTGCTTGGACCACGGGCCAAGGCTGTGTCCTGGCTGGGCGCATCCTGGCACTCTGGGAAGCTGAGGCAGGAAGGTTGTAACTGGAGCCCAGCCTGGGTAACTCAGGGACTGTCTCAAAATGGAGCTCTCGAAAAGGGCCGAGGCTCCTGCTTAGTGGAGATGCCCTGAGTTCAACTTTGGTGAAAAATAAATTCAATACATAAATTAAAATTTACAGAACACTATGCCCTTCTGTGGGAAAAACTGGGAGCAATCTAGGCCACTGCTTGTGTCAATAAAGTTTTATTGGCACACGGCCTATGAATTCACACAGCACTGCTTTGCGGCCATAGGGCAGAGCTGAGCTGTGGGCTACAAAGACTTTTTCGCTTGCAGTGCCAAAAATATTCTCTCCCCTATTTCTCGCTTGTCAGGCTCAGGATCTGTAAATGGCTCAGGCTGGCCTCCAACTTGTGATCCTCCTGCCTCAGCCTCCCAAATGGCCAAAATTACGGGTCTGTGTCACTGCAGCCAGCTCGGCTCCTTTCTCGTTTCTCTACATTTTTTTTTTTTTTTTTTTTTTTTTGGATTTTTGAGACAGGGTCTCACTTTGTGGTTCAGGCTGGCCCTGAGCTCAGCCTCCAACTCACATCACAGCAATCCTCCTGCCTCTGCCTCCCGAGTGCTGGGATTACAGGCGTGAGCCACCACGCCCGGCACTGTGGTATGTGGTACTGGTTGCTGCTGGGTGTGAGTCTCCATGCCCAGTATGGTATGTGGTTACCGAGGAATCGAACCCAGGCCCTTGCGCTTGCAAGACAGGCGCCGCAACCACTGAGCTAACTCCCCGGCCCCCTACATTATTATTTTGCAGGACTCAGGTCAAACCCAGGACCTTGCCCGGGCGTGGCATGTGCCCTACAACTGAGCTGTTTGGCGTCTTCAAACACAGAGATGGGACATCACTCTGGCCCTGCCCGGCTGTGTTCACTGAGCGCCCCTCACCCGTACAGTTGCCACCGCCCTCGTCCAGCTCGAAGCCATCTGCGCACACACAGCGGAACAGGCCGGGCAGGTTCTCGCAGCTGCCGAAGGCACACAGGTTCCCGAGCGCGCACTCGTCCACATCTGCAGGAACCCTAGTAAGCACGTCCCGCTGGCAGCGTGCTCGGGGTGCTCGACTCGCCCGCTCTGTCCCGCTGTGCGGCGCCGGCCTCACCTTGGCAGCCGCCGCGGTCCTCGGTGGGGCTGAAGCCGGTCTCACACTCGCAGAGGTACCCACCAGGGACATTGAGGCACTGCCCGCTCCCGCACAGGTCCGCGTCCTCGGCACATTCGTCCCTGTCTGAGGGGCAAGAGGAGGTCTCAGTGCCCAGAAGCCTCCACAGGAGCCTAGGACGCCGGCCCGGCTGTGTGTGCATGCGTGTGTGTGTGTGTGTGTGTGTGTGTGTGTGTGTGTGTGTGTGTATGCGTGTGTGTGCAGGAGGCCAAGACAGGGCTGGAGTGTGGAAATGGCCTAAGGACACGGGGCTCCAGCGGGCGGGGAAGAGGGCAGCGAGGGAAACCAGGGAGTAAGCAAGTGTCTCCGGCACTTAAGAGTCCAGCGAGCCGGGTGCGGTGTCACACAACTGTCATTTCAGCACTCCGAGAGGCTGAGGCAGGAAGATCTCCTTTCAGCCCAGCCTGGGGGACCCTTAGGACTCTATCTCGGATAATACTGGCTGGCGGTGTAGCTCAGTGTGGAGGTCCCGCGTCCAAAGCCCAGTACCAAAAAATGAAAGCTCAGGGCGGAGGTGCTGAGACCCACAGCCCGGCAGAGGGCCGCTGGCCTGCAGCCCCCACGGTGCCCGGGGGATGAAGCTGGCGCCCCCACCCCGGGGTCCCCCAAGAATCGCTGCCGACAGGCGCAGCAGTAGGAGCCGGGGACATTCAGGCAGGCGGCCCTCGGGCTGCAGCGCTGCCCCTCAGCCGCACGTTCGTCCAGGGCTGCAGAACAGCACCTCACGGGGCGCGACGCCCCGGCACCCCGTGGCCACCTTCCCCCACCGGCCTCTCCTGCTTTCCTGGGACCTGCCCTGAGTGCTCATCCTGGCACTCGACACCATCTCCTACCCAGCCTGGCCAGCACCTGCAGCTGAAACTTCTCGGGATATTGAGGCAGGAGGCATGGCTGTCACAGTCATGTCCCCCGAGCTCACATTCGTCCACATCTGTGAGGGGAAGCAGTAAGGGGGCCCCAGAAGCGGACGCTTGGCAGGGTAGCTCACAGCCTCTTCCTGCCATCTTCCTCCAGGTCTGAGGACCCCCAAACTGACAGGTATGATTCCCTGTGGTTCCGAAGTGGTCTGGAGCGGCCGCATGACACTCGGGGTAGGCTCGGCGGGATGTGGCAGTGCACACTCATAATACCAGTACTTGGGAGGCTGAGGCAGGAGGATCGCCTCAAGTCTGAGGTCAGCCTGGGCTACACAGTGAATTCAAAGGCAGCCTGAATTACACAGCGAGCCCCTATTTCAAACTCTTCTCTCCAAATTCCATCAGGTTTGTCTGCTCTGGGACTGCAGCGGGAATGTTGAAGCCACCTCCCTTGGCCGAGCTGTTTAAGGGGAACTTTGGGGGTGCTTTGTGGGAAGTAGGAATCCTTGAGTTCTGGCCACGTCAGCCCTGAGGCTGGGGGCCGCCCCCGAGGGACAGTTCCAAAGACTCCAGCTGCCCTTTCCTCCAGCCTCCCTCACCGGAGCAGCCCGAGGCCCCCGTCCTGAGGGTGAAGCCAGGCGGGCAGCGGCAGACGAAGGACCCCTCCGTGTTCTCGCAGCGGCCATGGAGACAGATGTGGGGGTTCAGGTCACACTCGTTCACATCTACGAAAGGAGAAGGAAAGAGGCTCGCGGACCGGTGTGGGGAGAGTGGGGGACCCCTGGGCGTGCCGAGTGCCGTCACTCAGTGCTCCTCCCCGGATTTTGTCTCCGCCCAGGTCTCCTGCCCCAGGCTGGGTTTGGGGCTTCACAGCTCTGGGTCCTGCCTGGCTGACTATGTCTGGGGAGCGAGCTCCCCAACGCTCCCCAAGGCGGCTGTCCCCCTGCAGAGCTTTCCCGACTTTATGTCAGTGTGGATCTGTCGTGGGAATGGGGCACACACTTGCCATGTGTTGCCAAGCCACTTTCTAGACTGTTCTTGAGACCAGGACAGCTGGAACCCTAAGCTCTCCTGTGTGGGGTTGGCTTGGTGGCCAAGAGTCCAAGAGTGACACTGTGGGCGAGTATCGTTGTTAAAGGAGTCTCGCTGTTGCAGAAGCTGCCCTGGTACAAACGACATTGGTACTTCCAGAAATTTCCTGTCCTCAGTTCTCCAGGGTTCTGCTCAGATAGCTTGGGAGGTCCCTCAACTCTCAGTATTCTGGGAGGCTGAGGCAGGAGGATCGAAAGCTACAGCGCCACCGGGACCATTTAAAAACTTACCAAGACCCTGTCTTAAAATGAAAAAAAGGGGGGGCCAGGGATTTAGCTCACTGGTTCCGGCGCCTGTCTTGCAAGCGCAAGGACCCGGGTTCGGTCCCTGGTAACCATATACAATACTGGGCATGGAGACTCACGCCCAGCAGCAACCAGTACCACATACCACAGTGCCGGGCATGGTGGCTCACGCCTGTCATCCCAGCACTCGGGAGGCAGAGGCAGGAGGATTGCTGTGATGTGAGTTAGAGGCTGAGCTCAGGGCCAGCCTGAACCACAAAAGCGAGACCCTGTCTGAAAAAAAAAAAAAGAAAAGAAAAGGAAAAAGGGCCAAGGAGACAGCTCATTGTGAAGACACTACAAAAACCAATAACAAAAAGGAAAAAATAAAAACAGTAACAAAAAGGAAAAAATAAAACACCAACCAAAACCCCAGCAGCGTTCAGAGAGCACAGCTTTTTATGCCTTGTTCAAACAAAAACAAGACAAACCCTCCCAAAACACTTTCCTTGGAGCGGTCTTAAAGTACAGCCGTGGAACTAGGCACGACGCGGATGCCAAGCGCTGGGTACCCAGCGAGTTCCGGTTAAGGTCACTTAGAACAACGCTGGGCGGCCCTGCTTTGTTTTTTGAGACAAAGTTTCAATCCGAAGCTCCATCTGGCCTTGGGCTCACTCTGTAACCCAGGCTGGCCGCAAGCTCGGGGCAATCTTCCTGCCTCAGCCTCCTGAGTGTTGGGATGACAGGCATGAGCCACCCTGCCCAGCCTGGAGGTGGCTCTGCTTCTGTGAAGGGGTCTCCTGGGGCTTTCAAGAGTGGCATCCGCGCGCTGGGGGCCCTGACCAGACCACCAGATGCCACCACGCCTGAGACCTGGGCCTGCTGGTGCCACCCCGCCCCTGCAGTCCGGGCGTCTCACCGACACACATCCGCATGTCCGGTGTGGCTGTGAAGCCGTCGTGGCACACACATCGGTGCCCCCCCGGCACGTTGGTACACCGCCCCTGGCCACAGATGTCCGGCGTCATTTCGCACTCATCCACATCTGGCGGAGCAGAGACAGAGGGGGCTGCCGAGGACGCGCGAGGACGCGCGGAGACGCAGGCGCCCTCCCCACAGTGGGGGGTGCGGGCTCTGGCTGCCCTCCCCACCTCACCCCCGCTCTGTGGGGTCTGCACTCAGGGCGGGGCCGGGGCTCCCCCGCCTCTCACCCCCATCCCAGGCGAGGGAGGAGGCCCTGCCCCACCTGCGCACGCTCTCCCGTTGGGCAGCAGCGAGTAGCCCGGTCCACAGCCGCACTGGAAGCTGCCCTCGGTGTTAACGCAGCGCCCCGCGCAGCCTCCGTTCCCCGCTCGACATTCGTCGACATCTGCAGAAGTAGACGGTGCGCTGGAGAGCTCAGGCCGGCCGGCCGGGCGCAGGGCGGGCGGGCGCCGCCAGGGGGCGCCGTCCCACCCACGCAGCCCGGGCGATCCGGAGTGCGCTGGAAGCCCGCGTGGCACTCGCACTGGAAGGCGCCGAGGACGTTGATGCGCCGGCCGTGCGGGCACAGGCTGCTGCTCAGGGCACACTCATCCACGTCTGTGGGGACACAGCAGCTCGGGGTCTGGGGAAGGAGGCAGTACCCCACCTGCCACCTCCGTGACCCTGAGACAGACGCGGGCACACCTGTAAGCTCACACCCCTACGTCCTGCACACCCAGCCACGCTCGTGCCCGCACACCAGCACGCATGACACACTGCACCCTCCTCATGTAAACGTGGCTCCACACCGACGTCCCTCAATCGCCCGAGCGCTCACCACTCTCTCCTGTATGAACACATCTCAGCATCCAGATACACAATCCCCTTGCACAACCAGCCGGGCGCAGAGCAGCCATTCATGCACACTCGCTCCCTGCGGGCACACGCACACTCACACCCTATGCTCTGCTCCCCAGGAGACACCCACTCACACGCCCTCACTCGTGGATAGCACATACCCTCACCTGGCCCACCGATCTCTGCACTGATGAACTTACACACGTGGATGTTTACAAGCACACAGTCCCACGCACAGACGCACGAGCACACACTCGCACCACTCATCATGCAAACACACAGATGGATGTCCACAAGCGTGGACACTGGCTTTCCCATTTCACATTCACACGGACACATGCATCCACCGTCATGCGTGTGCAAGCACCCACACAAATACATAGGCACTTCGGCCGGGGATTTAGCTCTGTGGTTCTGGTGTCTGCCTGGCAAGCTCAAGGTCTCGAGTTTGATCCCTGGTACCACACAGCACAGTGCCAGGCATGGTGGCTCAGGACTATAATCCCAGCACTCAGGAGACAGAGGCAGGAGGATGAGGCAGGAGGATTACCATGAGTTCGAGGATCTTCTGGGCTACATAGTGAATTTAAGACTAGCCTGAACTACAAAGTGAGACTGTCTCAAAAAACTAAATAAAAGACACTCGCACACATACACAGAAGGCCATCAAGAGACACAAACCCACTCACTCAGCATCTCACTTGCATGACATTCAGACCTACACGAAGACACGTTCACGCTTGCACACCAGCTGCATGCTCACCCTCACAGGCAGTGCCTATGGCCGTGAGTACATGCCCAGGGGGACACTGGCACACATAGCTCCCGTCCGTGTTGGTGCAGGTGCCTCCTCGGCAGAGCAGCGGGTCCGCTGTACACTCGTCCACGTCTGGTTGTGAGGCAAGAGATAGCACCCTGGGCAATGGGCAACTGGACAGCACCCCAGCCCGGCCCAGCCCCTTCGCCACCCAGGGCTACAGCCCGGCACTGTGGTATGTGGTACTGGTTGCTGCTGGGGTGAGTCTCCACACCCAGTATTGTATGTGGTTACCGGGGATCGAACCCGGGTCCTTCTGCTTGCAAGACAGGCGCCCGAATCCCTGAGCTATATCCCCAGCCCCTTTTTGTACTTCTTTGGAGGAGATTTATTTTATTAACATATTTCTCCATGAGCTTCCAAAAAAAAACAACCTAATGTGTTCAAGCCCAGGCTGGGCAATTTAGGGCCTTAATAGGACCTTGTTTCACAATTTAAGAATAAAGAGGATGTAGCTCAGTGTGAAGGCCCTGGGTTCAATCTCTAGTACCACAAAAGCAAAATAAAACAAAACAACAAGTAAGGGGGTCCTAAACAAGCATTGTAAGTGTGATTTCCTGAGACTGTGGCCGTTGCTATGAGCCTCAGGAAGAAAACAGTTCCTTTTCCAGGAGTGTCAGAGGAGAGGAATTACAAAGGCAAACTTCAGGGGCTGGACGGAGTCCCACTGTCCCCGGCACTCAGACGGCCAGGGTGGGGGCCGGGGGGAAGGGCTGGCAGACACACCCACACACAGCCGGCCTGAGGCGTCCAGCACCAGGCCCCGGGCACACTGGCAGTAGAAGGAGCCCTAGGGTTGATGCAGTGCCCGCCCTGACAGACGCCCAGGAAGGACTCACATTCATTCACATCTGGGCACAGAGGTCAGGAGAGGGAGGGCTAGGCCACTGCCAGTCTTCCCTGGGAGCTCAGGAATCCCTAGATGTCACTGGGGAGGGCAGAGGGGGACTGTGGCGGAGGCCCTGCAGGAACCCCAGAAACCTGGGGAGTCTTTATTATGTGGTCCAGGCTGGCCTTGAACTCAACATGTAGTCCAGGTAATTTGCCTGCCTCAGCCTCCTGAGTGCTGAAGATTACAGGTATGTGCCACCATGCCAGGCTCAGACTGAGCAATCTTTCCCCACGGTGCTGTCTGGGGACACAGCAAGCGGACACCTGGCTCACCTGCCCGGCTCATACCTGTGTCCTGAGTGCAGGCCCCTGGCCTCTAAAACTCTGCTCACCTATGCACACAGCTCCAGAGGGCCCCAGCTGGCTGCCCGGGCTGCATTCACATACGTAAGAGCCCGCCATGTTCCTGCACACGCCGTTCACGCACGGGCTGGACTCACACTCGTCAACATCTGCGGGGACAGACAGAGCCCACTGGGTGCACCAGAGGGGCACGCACCGGAGAGGGCAGAGCCAGGAGGGCAGAAGGCAGAGCGTCGGGCAAGAAGCACCGGGGCCTGTCCTAGCATTGTATGCTATATATTGTGAAATAGAAAATGCTCACTGTAAAATAGGGTGAAGGGGGAAAATGTTGAGATTGTAACAAAAAAGTAAGGAAACAAATTTTATGTATATGGGGGGGTGGTAGGGTGGGTAGGGCTATGGGAAAAAATGAGAATTAAGTTGTGTCCTATACTGGTACAAATCCCCATTATGGAGTGCAATCATGATGTGTATATTTAATGTACCAATAAAGATAAAAAAAAAAAAGGGGGGGGCCGGGGAGTTAGCTCAGTGGTTCCAGCGACTGTCTCGCAAGCGCAAGGACCCGGGTTCGATTCCCCGGTAACCACATAACAATACTGGGTGTGGAGACCCACACCCAGCCGCAACCAGCACCACAT